>CM073779.1:67058720-67246415 GCA_037158775.1 Hetaerina titia | reverse complement strand
AATCCACGTAGTTAAAGGTAAAATTGTTTGTTGGTCCGGCCTTTAGTAAAGAACATTAGCAAATGCCCCCCTCGAAAGGCTTTCGCATCTTCTGTTATAGGAGTGTTCTAGTGTCATTTCTTATTTAACATACTTCATTTATTTTGCTAATAGAAATAAACGAGGTTAACCTTCAAATACGGTATTAAACTGAGAATGTGTGCGTCAGTGCTGTTAATATGCTAATAGGTAATCAGAAAAATGGGAATAGTAAAAGCGTTGGCCAATTTATGTTTGTAGTTTTAAATGGGGAGAGTTGAATTTCTTGGAAAGAACACGAGGTTAACGAGGAACTTATGTATCTACATCTTCATCGTAAATTGGATTACTATCTCGCGCCCGCCCGCTAGCCCATACTTTAAAATTTGCTCAGTGTGGTGAAACTATTTTTTCTCTAAATTGTAACTGTCACCTCTTAATTTTCTCAGGCCAACCTCCTTTTTTCACTTAACATAACGCTAATTTAATCACGATATATCACGATGGACCTTGATGGATTTCTATGTTACCGAAAGTGGATATTTAATCTGGTAGTTGAGGTATCCGTGAAATGGATAGGTTTTGGAAGACATGAAGAGCTTGATTCAATTATGCAAAATGCTAATTTCACGACCAGAGCTTGCTTCCAGTCATCATATCGTACCTTTGTTCATTATCGAAGAGCATCTTCTATTCGTATGGTTTCGAGTTTTATTGATAGCTTACAGGTAGCCAGTTTCTTCGAAAATACATTTCGCAGTATGGTCGTGGGATCAAGTTTCTAAATTCTGACCTCTTTCCCGATATGCTGGGGCCCTTACTGGACGTAGGCTCGATTTTGATCGGTTTCATGCATTATTTACGAATTTTATACTGCTGTGAGATTTGTTCAACTCCAATTGCCGACCCATAAAGGACCAAAATCAGCATTTTCAATGAGATGAAAACCATTGGGAGTTTTTGTGGTAAGAGGCGCTGTGCTTATTGAGTGTAACCGCACGGTTTATAGTTTCTTTATGACGGAGGTTCCGTCTCTGGCGTGGTTGAAAATTCAATATGGTTATATATCTTTATTGAGTTTATTTCCGTGGGTGTAACTTTGGCATCCCATGCAATCTTTAGAGACTGCCGCCTCCCTGATGGGAGAATATTTATGAGAGCAGACGTTTCCCGTTGAGGTTATCGATTGAAAATGCACGTCGCGCGATATTCATATTCTTTTGGCTGTTTTAAGTATCGTCATCAAAACAGGAACACCATAAAAACGGGCCGGGGCGTCTTCCCGATCGCACAGTGAGTGGGACACCCTGTTGTTTGCCCATCTCGTGTGTCCATGCAGTGTTAATCCATTAAGAAGTTTAGACGTCGACAAAATAGTTTCCATCGCTGAATTGGCCGTTTGAGTCCCTCGTTCCAGCGTCACGAGTTTTTGATGGTGTAAATATATTTTTCCCATCAATCTAAAGGTCATGTTTTAATTAGAAAATTGGCCATGTCCTTACGGTCTTAAGCGTAATTATTTCTATTTTCGTCATAAAATTTATTTCGTGCATTTATAATCGCCTATTTTCATCCTGTTGGGTTTCCAACATGGCTTCATCATCATCGGAAAATTGGTTTTTAGAAACTCCCATGATTATCCTAATCTCTGTCAATCTCTTCATTGACCTGACGCGTTCACGTAATTCCTCCTTTTTCTGTCGTTCGTGTAATACCCTCCCTTTATGGCGCCTTCAATTACGGGCTTCGGTAGAACTACCGTGCTTCAGGAAGTGTCCAATTAGTTTCCCTTTTCTTCTTGTGCCTTCCATTAGTCTCCTTCTCTCTCTCTTCGCCCACTCTTCGAAGTGCTTCTTTAGTTATTACTCTGTCAACTGAATAAGTATCACATTAGCATATCAACCGCTAATATTTTCCGCAGGTCATGAAGTGCTCAGAATTTGTTTGTAGTACCAATCCCCATTACTTTGTTTGTTTTATGTTTTCGAGACGTACAGTTATTGTTTGACTCTTTAAATATATTTATTCTGATTCGTGAATAGGTATCCACCATGGGGTACGTCGTGAAAATATGAGTGCGCCCTTGCCAAGTGTGTTTATGTCACAGCTTGGAATATATTTCATTCGACAGGTTCACCGCCACGGCGAATTTTTCTTCCAAGAGCGCCTTTCAGCACTTCTATTACGCGATTTGTAAAAGGATAAAACGTAAAGGTTTGGACCATTCCTATTACAGAAGGGCACCCATTCGCCCGACCGCAAATAAATACTTTGACGGAGGAGTTATCGGGTACCATTTTACAGCGGCGAGGCGGCGGCGTTACCTGGCGGAGTGCATTCCTTGGCGAGCAGTCACTCCCGCCCGCTCCCGAGTTCCTCGAGACTTCCCCGTCACCATGGCCACTAATAAATGCAAAGTGCACCCTTGGAATCAGCGCACAAGACTGTGGAAAATTCAGTGTGCGCTCATCGCCATTCCATTCTTCATCGCTTTACTCCGACTTCGCCTGCGGATGCATTTGTTTCGTTTTCCCATTCACGCTCTTTTACACGTTTGACTGGTTAGCCGAGCCCTTACGGAAGCAGTTTCCGATGCTAATGCGTTCCTTTCATCGCCTTTCCCTTCGTCTCAATTCTTATGCTAATGCACTTCTAATGCGCCACTCCCACTGTCCATATTCCGCCGACACAATGGTCACTGTTTACCCGAGAGCCCGCGCGGCTCCGGCCTCTTTTAATACGGGTCGCCTCCGAGACCACTTACTTAGACGGGCGGGCCGGAATATACGCGGCCATCGTACCGGAGGTCCCGTTTAATCGCTTAGGCCAGCAACTTCCCCAAAATTATTCCGCCGAATTTTTCGGTTAAGGCTGCCATAACTCGACAACCACGCCGAGGCACATCATTGAATAAGAGCGCAGCTACTCGGAAACTTTTATTGGTAATTAGGCACTTAACGCAACTAGAATAATTTAGGTGATTAACGGGCCTTGAATAACCCGCCGGTTTGCTGGGCCACCGCGAAGGACGCTTACCACATTTCACTTTCGTACTCGGTATGCAATGAATTTTTTGGGATGTAGCTATCGGGGTAATTCAATAAATTTCGTCAGAGAATTTAACTAATTGGTGACTCTCAGAGGGCAAAGTTTTCTTTGTCCAAATATGGAAAGTTCCAATTTTTTTGACTCAATACATTTTTAACCAGCCTTACTCTAATTGCAGCTGGCTCTGCGGGGGCTCAGGTGTGACATTTAATATGAGCACTGCGAGAAAAATGCTCGTCAGTGGAACAAGTTTGACTTTGAAAAATAAATGCAGAAAACAAGAGTAAGATATCCAAGACAAGGAAAGATGATTTCCTTGCAATGTTAATAAAAGGATTTTTGGGAAAAGTGAAAGGCCGAAGGGAGGAAGCGTGCGAATGCTTGGAATTTCATGTTTCGTGGTATTGTTTCCCGGTCGTTATTCGGCCTAATGAGCAGAAACATGCCCTTAGGCATCAGCATGGAAAGAAATGCATTCACATTATTACGTGTTACTGAGAGCAGGGGATATTCGGACACCAACCTTTATCATGTAAATTCAGGTGAATGTGATGCGTTCGTAGTAATAGTTTCGGGTTATAATTAGATTCTTTGAGTATTGTTGTTTGGGTGCCTTTGTTCCCGTCGCGATCGTGCGTGGGAGGAAAGAGTTATTTATCTGCGGCATCGAAATGTGAGACGATGGTTTGAGGAAAAAATACCACCGAGACCCTAGAATTGTTGCACGACGTTCCCGCGGGGATCGGTTGTAGCGGTAGCTCCTCTTGGCAGTGTTCAAGCCTGGGAATTTTTTCGATTGATTTTGCTGCCATGTCATGTGGCGTGTTTTCCCCATCCTTTTGATCTCGCGATCTGGTGTCTGCTCAGATTCCATAGATATTATTTATGTTTTTTTTCAAACTAGGATTTTTTTCCTTCCACTCCTCCTCCCGACACCGCCGCCGTCAGCAGTGGCGGCTGAGAGCCCTAGCGGATGGAGCGAGTGAGGGGTAGGGGGTCGCAAAATGTCCCCCCTCCCGCGGGGAACTCTAAATGGGTTGGGAGATAAGATAACGATGAACGATAAAAGAGCAGTCCACCTCCCCCAACCTCTCCTCCCCGAGAGTGTACTACCAGCTGCGCCCTTGTTTAGTGGGGGTAAGGTAGGGTATACGCTGGCGAAATAAGGTATTTTGCCTTCTTTTTAACTCTTTTCCAGCGTGTCCAAGTAAATATATATACCTCGGCGGCAAATATATCCCCGTGTATCTTTCGCGCAAAGTGGACGAAGAAGGTATGGAACATGCGAAGGCAATCTGGCGCGGGACATTAATGATCCAATTGGTGCCCGCTTATGAGAAGAGTGCAGCGGGGTCCACTGACGTTGTTTGCCCGCTTTGAAATTAGTTATGAGCGCTCTTGGAGTGGACTCTCCGGAGGGCTGGGCATAAATATGCTTGCTCCGGAGAGAACAGTTAATAATCTATCGCCGGTGGACCTGAAAGTGCGTTCATAATTGGAAATGGTTTATCCTTGCTAAATAACATTAATCCTATATCAGTGCACGTTCATTCAGTACTAAGCAGAGGCTCCTTCCTGAAGTTGAAAAGAATAAATTGATGAATTGAGGAAAGGGAATGATTGAAATTGGGAGTTGAGTGATTGTTAGATCCATTATTTGATTATCTCTGCTTATCAATTAGCTGCGCTTCATTAGTCAACTCTTATGGTACGGTTAGTGAATGAATGCCTTCTTAAGTCCCTAACTGTTTCATTGAAACAATTATTTTTGGTTTTAATTTGTTGAACCAGTTGAAATAAGAATAATAACCTTTGTTTCGTTTTTTCCCCTGGGTATACAATCCGTAGTTTCTCGTCAGCGCTAGAAATTTTACTAAGTCAGAAACTTTGCTATGGTATTAAGGCCTCCTATGATTGATTGATATTTTCCGGCCTTGAGTGTTTCTGCGCTGATTTTCCAATTCACGGTTCTGTTTAGAAACAAGCGCAATAACCAGGATGAGACTGTGGTCACAAAAGCCATATCTTTTTATCTGTCGCCACATCAATTTGTTCTCATGTGCATACGGAATGAAGCAACAGGAACTACTGAAGGGCAAAAAAGGTTTGCTGTTAAATGTGTCATGGCGATATGGACCGAGAAGGCGTTTCATTACAGTGGTTGAGTTTCCTCAATGACTAGCTGCTCTTTGCTAAGATCCCTTAAGAGATGTTTATTGAGTCATACCCACAATATTGCTGAGCTGTCAAGTTTTTGAGCAATGATTCCATCCTCGTGAGGATGGAATCATTGCTCAACATAAACATGAACTTGCAAAGCAAAATAACCGAGAATGTCGTAGTCTTATCGGCATGATTGACGACGCATGTCATTTCAAAATCAATGGTCAACACGAGCCTAGAAGGAGCGACATTAGTCGCGGACGATCTCAAAGTTCGGATGGCGTGTGTGCGCATTTTTTAGCGCATTTCCAAGAGTGATGGGACGCGTTGAAAACCACCTCGCACCTCTCGTTCGCACCAGCGTCTTTCAAATGAGAAGTCGCAATCGAGAGGGATTTAAGCGGTAGTATAAGGGGCATTATAAGTCTGTGAGGGAACTCACGGAGCCTCTTCCGTCATTGTTCCGTTGGAATCGGAGAGCGTGAACTTGAAGAGCCGAAAGAAAGAAAAAAAAGGCACATAAGTGGGCCCGAAAACTTAATTATCATCATCAGATCTAAACAATAGATTATTATAATGAAATTGAGAAGCCTCTTTCATTATTTTCGTTTCATTTCCTGGTTACTCGTGGTGTTTTGCATGAAGTGAGAAAATGAAAATGTCCCGTTAAAAGGTCTCCCGTCGGGAGTTTATCGCCCTTTCGGTTTTTATCCGACAGTACACAATAGGAGTATTTTTATTCGATTATAAATTTGTGTTAAAATTTCATGGTTGAGTTGTCATAAATAATAATAATCGATATCATATATTTTTTTTAAATTGCATCCGAAAAATAAATTTGTTATCGTGCGCGGTGTATTGACTCAGAGTTGTGGTCATCAAAGTTCGAAAGGCTTTTTCTTTGAGTTCGCCGGTTTGATTAGGCCTCTCCATCGACAGTCATTTCGATATAAGGTGGCGTCAGCTTATATTTTTTTCCATTAATTTCCGGGTATGCGTGAAACTTCGTTGGCACGCAACAAAGAGGAAGGGGCAGCCAAGTTTAGGCGCCTTGAGACTTCTCCGGTTGGGAGGGGGGCGGGGGTGCGATGGCCCTGATTTTCGTGATTGATCACGACTGGAATTTTTTTGTGAATTGACGAAAAGGAATTTCCGTACGCCAAAAGAAAAAAAAGTCTCGGATTTCTATTTCCCTCCGATTGTTTTATTTTGGCTATTTTTAATCTAGCGCACCCGCACGACATTTGAGCGCAACTTTTGCTGTATGTCTTTTCTGGTGGATCGTTCTGCTGGGTGGATAAATGGTGCAGCGCAAAGGTCATGAGTATGAATACCACCCTTGTCAATGGGGAAGTGATGCGACAATATTTTGAACCAGGATCCATAATAGTCCGCGGTGCGAAATGAATGAAAATATGAACATGGACCGGAATATGTTAAAAGTCGGATATTTTAAGTTATTTTACGTCCAGTACACCAAAGCAATCTCCTGTATACTGCATGTTTTCTCATCTTGGGTCCGTCCTTGCCTTCATGTGTCCTCCACCATGTTACGAAATCGCCAGCAGCGTCATCCCACGGTAGAGCTCATTCCCCTCTTCCATCCATCGCTTTTTATGCATCTATTTCCCGTTAATTTCACTTAAAACTTGAACCCACTCAAAAATCAAACGGCTTACGACATTTGAAATGTAATAGTTTGTGAATATTTTTTCGTCGGAACGATTTCCTCGCTCTTTAAGACGTTCCATTTCCTCTAAATGTTAATGATACGTAATATTTTTTTGGTTCTTTGCAAATTTTTGTGTAGTTATTTATTATTAGCGATTTTGGGCGCACTTGATTAATTCGAATAAAGTGGCCACTTAATAGTATCAATAAAATTTTCAATATCCTAGACACATTTGCTTTTAGAAAAATCAGTTTCATGTTATTACCATTGTCTTGAAATGCAGTTTATGACTGTTTAAAAGGGAGATGTTTTAAGACATAGTTACGACATTATATGGGAACAAGTTGGCTTGTAAGATGTACAGCGTTAGTACGTAAAACAGGGAAAAGGGTCTAAGGCATTTCCTAAAATTCACATTCAATATTCTGTGGTTTGTAAACAGCCGATGCCTTCAAGATGGCATAGAGTCACCATCGTTAAAGATGAATTTAAAAAAAACTAAGTTTACTAACGTTATTTCTCAAAACTTGCAAAAAGGGTTGCAAGTGTATCAAGTTTTAGCACAAGTCCGGAATTTATCAATATTGATTAATGTAAACTGCGCTATCGATTTAATCGCAGGGGAGGATAGCTCGGCAAGGGCGTAGGACGCTGTGAGGGGGAGACTGCGTGGATGGGCAGCTCCGGGGATCGAGAGAAAGGCGAAAGAATGTGGCCGGAATGCGTTTCGGCGATGGGCCAAGTAGTTTTCCGAGTCAACTCCCAAGAATGGGGTTTGACTTGTATGTCTCGGGAAATGTATGTTCCAGTTGCGTCGCGGCGATTGTCAAACTTGGGCGACCAAGGGGTTGGGTGAAAAATATGAATCGGTGGTCCTGGAGAGGAAAGGCCAACGATGTCTAAGAAGCAGCCTACAGTAGTCCCCCCTCCTCCTCTTTCCACTGTTGTGACGCCGGGGGCGAAGTTCGATCTGCGAGTGAGGGCAGGGAAAAGGGGATTCTTGGGTGCGGAGAGGGTTTTTTTTGCGGGTAGCGTGAAGGTTTCTGCGGACGGCTTTGCGGAGAAGGGTGGTTCTGCGGATAGGCAAGGGGAGATGGGCGAAGGAAGGTTTGATTGGTAGACATACGAAACGCTTGGGAGATAGTGGGTGTGAGGAAAGTAGATAGTGGGCGTTTGCGGGTAACGGAGCGAATGAGGGTGGTTTGTTAGCGATGGAGGGGTGGGGGGTGTGGAGGCGGCTCGTTTACCTCGGCTCGCCCAGATTTTTGAGAGCGTTCCTCGGGTCCTTCCGACCTGGATAGGTCTTCCCTTCCCACCTTGCGGAGCGTTTCACTCGTGCCCCGGAACTTGTAAAATCAGCTTGGGGAACCCATGGTTTGAGCTCGACCGTAAGCCAAGGCTTGCTATTTCAGTTCTCTTGTTGCATCTTCCTTGCTGTGTGTCGCGAAAACAAAGTTTTTTCTGACAGTTTCTTATTGGAGTAAACTTTGCTTCACTCGTGAGCGATTTCCGCATAAGTGAAATTGCATTTCTCTTATCTCTCGAGCGTTACTTGACTGTCCTGTGGTGTTCTCACTTGACAATCAAGACGTTAGTTTTCGCATTCGATAAGTCGTATTTGTGCCTCGTCGTATGCTGTTCTCTTCTTTGTTGATATTTACGGTTCTCAGGGGTTAAATCTAAGTATTGGAAGACTTAAAAATGGCATGAAGTCAAATTAAAGACGGGCATTGCTGCTGTCCTTTGGGACCAAAAACAGCTGCTTGTTGCAACAACTGTGTGAGGATTGTTCGTCGTTTTATATTTAATAAATACTGTATATTATCTCAGGAAATACGCTACGTTTTGCAAATAAAACAGTTTCTGGCGTAACTTGGTGGAAAATCTTCATACTGACTTTTAATAATCAAACCACTTTACTTTTCCACATAAACTTTTTAATTTTTTACTACCCAGGTTTCGTTATAACATAACATCATCATCATAATCATAACATCATAACATCATCTTAGACCTGATGATGTTATGTTATAACGAAACCTGGGTAGTAAAAAATTAAAAAGTTTATGTGGAAAAGTAAAGTGGTTTGATTATTAAAAGTCGCTACGTTTTGTAATTGATTAAAAGTTTTACGATGCCAACCCAAAGATTATGAAACTATGCAAATGAACTTCAGTTGCAGGGATTATATATCTAAAAACTGACGTTAATACACGTACAAATATGTCTTCAGGGTTTGAAATGATTATGATATTGGTGTCAATAGTTAACTGTACAGAATACATGTATTTTTACGTAGGCTTTGCGATTCAAGATATGCCATGGCTTCCATTTGAATTTACATCTTGATAACTATGCATAGTTAATTTCCATCGTTTGTCACTCCTTATACTTGTCAGAGTCCCCTGCTAACTAGAATTTAAGTCGGCACCCCCCCCCCCCACGGCTCGCATTTGTGTTTCCGGAAGACTGTGTTCCCCCTGAGGTAGTATATGTTGCAAGCGCGCACGTGAGATAGTTTGTTTCCCAGTCGCCGAACCCAATTTTGCCCCCTTCCCCTGCCTCCACCCGTCCCCTGCCTCTTGCCTCTCCACCCCCCCCTGTGCCGCCGCACCCCAGGTCCTCGCGCCCCCGGTCGCCGTGTAAACCCCCAGAGCTGCTCCCCCCTCCCCCTCGCAGCAACAGTTTGCCCATCCCGAGAACCCTGCAGCCCTCGGCCCATTCCCCACCCATGCCCAAATCCGCAACAGCCTCCCCCCCCAGACCCACCACGGCCCATTCCTCCGCCCTGCACCCCACCAACCCGCCATTCTCTCTCCCCCGCATAACCATGCCATTACCATTCCGCTGCCATCCCGTAACCCTTCTTTGTCCTCGCCCACAACCCCTCCTTGACCAATTCTGATAACCCTCCTTTCCCCCGTGACCGCAACCTGTCGGGGAGAGGGGGGTGCCGGGACCCCATTCTCCCTTTCCGCCTCCGCCCCCTCCTTCAGCCTCTCGCCTATCTCCACAACATCTACGAGTTGACCCGCAAGCCACCAACGGGCGAGCGGTGTATGCCAGCCAGTGTCAACGCACCATGAGATTAGGAGGGGGAGCAAGGGAGAATGCCCCAAGTGTCCCACAAGCAAGCCTCTTTCCTTTCCCCTTCTTCCCCGAAAGATTCCCTCCTCTTCTGGGATGGGAAGAAACATGGTCGGAAGTACGGAGGGTGGGGGGACCGTGTCCCACCTACGGAGTCACCCCTTGATTCATCTCCCCTGCATTCGGTCCGCCACCCTGCCCGGACCTATCATCCTATTCAGATCACGCGTCCTCCTCGTAAAAACGAACGTCTTAATCTCCCCGACCTGCAATCTAATTCTCAAATCTTCCCTAACTAATTTAGCCTGCCGAAATAATGAGGGTCCCCGGTAATATCTTAGGGGGATTTTTTTCGGCCATTTATGGTCTAAATATTTCAATTAACTCTTAGAGGGTATGGCCTTTCTTCGGATCTGCCTCGTCACATGCTGTATGACTGACGATTTTACACCGAGGTTTTATTGCATATGGAAATGTCCAGTCGCGTCTTCCTTGGTCTAATTATGCGAGCGTGCACCATGCATTCGTGTGAGGCCGGGACGTTGATTAGTATCTTCTTCGCTTGGCTCTGCCTCAGCTCGACCCCCAAAAATTTGTATAACCCTGCATTATAATCGACCACTTTCTAGGGATTAGTTTGGCGACCAAATACTAATGTAGAAACAAAGGTGCCCTGGAGTTTTACTTCCCATAAAATCCTTTGATTGTACCTTTAGAACCTCATGGTGTGTACTACCTCTATAAGTGTGAGTTTTCTGTCCTGTCCCCAATCCGCCTTGACCGTCTTGTTTGCTCCAAATTTTAATCCCTTATCAACGTCGTAATAGCGAAGTATTAGCTACGAAAATGTGACGTGTATTGGTAAAAATTGTGGCTGTAAAACTGTACGAAGTGCACCGTTTCGGTAATAAATGTTTGGATTTCGAGCGTGTCATATAACGTGTGACATGCTTTAGGTATCAGTTGATAAGCAGTAACTCTTCGCATTGCTTCATTATCCTTCCTGGGGAGGAATGTAAATGTCGTGCCTTAGGCGTCATTACGATTTGTTAAGACGTGGCACCCTGCCTCTGGGATAAGTTTGTAAGCCATTAAATTACGTTTCGCTACATTGTTAGCGCACCTCTTCCATTGTCGGGGGACAATCTACACATTCTGAATCGTAGCCCATGTCATGCACGTACATTCAAAGCAACGCAAGTTCAATTACCATGCTCAAAATACTAGAATTTTACGGCGCACGCACTTTGATGGCGACAATTTGATGAAAGAAAATTTCATTGGGTGATTCAGCAATTTACACAGCTCTGATTTCCCTGCCGACATATATCTGATTTAAGTTGCTGAGCGGCATCCTAGAAATTCAAAATATCTGTAAATTCTGCCTGATCAGCCGTAAGTTGGTCGATTAAGGATAAATATCCGTTGTTCAATATCTTCTCCCTGTCTGCTGCTTTAACATTAATGGGAAGGCACACTGTCATGGTCTGATGGAAGTTCGGTACGGTAGCTTTTCCTTTTGTTGCGGAGAAAATAATTTCCAATTGAGCCTTCAACCTTTTCATCAAATTTGAATTCTCTTCAGATTTAGGTTACCACCTGCTCAAAATACCAGATATCCAAGTAATCCAACGGAGATTTTTGGGAGTTCCTTTCCAAACGGAACGAATTTTGTTATGGAGAAGTTCAAGGATGTGCAATCATTTTCACGTTTTGTAATTGCCTTTCGTTCCTAATGCGAAAATTTTTTACTTCTTGCGTAGCTTTGTACTGCCTCCCTTGCTCTTCCGTTTCCGTATTGATCTTTCTCTGCCTTCATAAATTACCGGTGGAGAGGTGTTCGTATAGCGATTTTGCTTTGTTTACGAAAACCTCCCTTGTTCTGTCGTATCACCGATCGTTTCTAAACTGGAAGAGTGTATTTATTAGCTAAGCAATAAATATCTCTAATTTGACATATAAAGTGTATATACGTTACGTCTAATAAGCCGTCAAGAGTGGTAAATGCTAATTAGCAAAAATAATAATACTCTTTGCTTAACATTGGCGCCGTAAATACTTGTTTCGGCGAGTTTATGGAAACTTATAGCAATCCTTGACGCGATTCTCTCTCTGCTCCAGCCAGATTATATCTATATGTACTGTAATGTATTGATGGAAGATTAAAGTCGCCCATTAACATAATGAAACTCCAATTATCCCAGCAAATAAATGAATCGTTCTAGTTTAATAGGCCGTAAATAGTGTTAATCTCCAACCAAGGCGGCAGCAGTGTACTATGCGCTTGTGTCAATATGCTTTTAATTCCTATTTTAACTGCATGCCAAATGCTTTCATTGGTATTGTCATAATTAAAGGCATTTGGCTCTAATTGTAAATATTTTACAGCCCATAAAAACAGTTTCACGATTTCCCACGGCATTTCTTGTCGGTGTACTTTTAATTGTCTGTTAACTCTTCGACCTCTTTTATGCCTTCATTTCGGAAATTTTATGTGCCTGGAATTACGAATACGCTGGTGCGCAGAATTAAACGATCAAGTTGCGATCCTTTCTTGAACAACGGGTAATCTCAAATACGGCAATTACGTTGACGAATCTATTACCAGGCGTCTTTTGTGCTCGGCAGATTTCTTTAATTCTTTTCTTCTCAACGCCGTCGCTCCCAATTGATAATAAACCATTAATTTAATTATGTGTGGGATTCTGCTGATCCAGGCGCCAAAAGTCGTTCCGATGGTTTGATTAATTTTGTTGGTTATCCATTCCAATCATGACAGCACCCGCGGGCCTCCTTTCACTTAGCCTCTTTATCATGCTCAATCCCCGCGTCCCTTCCATGATCTATCCCTTGTTCGAAACTAGTATTTAGGTTCATAGATGTCTTAATTTGCTCCCTTAGATCCATTCTCATTGTGTGGGCACAAGCAAATAATTGTAATGAAATATAATAAACATTTTCTTTCGTGTATATATAATTTGCTCTCCTAATAAATTGCTGAATTCAAGTAATCAAAGGCTGTGCGCAATTTTTCGGGCACCAGATCACCTTTCATAGAATCGCACTTCATCAGAAATATCTTTTCTTCTGTGGTGTAAGGGATTCGCCTCACCAAAATACGAGATACTGGAGTTTCCTCGGTGACCACTTTCAATGGGACAAGAAAATAATAAAATTCTACTTAAGAACAAGGTTTGTACAAATTTATGGTGCGTGATACCACGAATGGTGACCAGAATAAGCTAAATGAATCGTTTTATCTTTTTTTAAGTCTGACGCTAACAATTCAATTCTTTCGTATTTTAACGAGAAGAATATAAAGATGCTTCACAAGGAATATCTCATATATCTTGTCGCTTGTTCTCCCGCAGGATTCAATTTTAGTGGCCCCACTTTTCATTCGTGTCGACGAGTCGATTTCGGCCTAAGCCTAAACAGTGCAGCTACTGTTAATTATAATGTTTAATGTATTGAATTTAGGGTACGAGTTTTTGAGTTACCGTGTCCACAATAAAACATACTTGTACACACGGACGCACTTTGTCCAAGCAACATTTGGTCATACACAAGTTTAGGGCACCTCAAATACTTCCGTCGAGATCCCAAAGTCTAATATTTTTCATGAAAACAATAATTTATTGTTCTGGGTATGGAGACATACTTATCCTCGGAGATTCATGGCCGACTACCTATCACTGTAATAATTAATTATCTAGGAATCAACTGCAACATTTTCCGAGGTTATCTTAATACCCTCAAAAAGGGGAAGCGGTTATATAGTATAGTTCTGATAGAATTTGAGGCTGTAGTTTTTAGGCTATTGGAGGCATTCCTCCGAAACATATTTTTCCTTAAAAATGCCATTTTTATGATTAACCTAGATCGGTTTTGATAGAGCATGTTGATAAAAAGTACTGCATTGCGTTGTCATCAGTCCACTAAGAAAGGTTGGCAAACATAAAAAATGTTATCAATTAAAACTACTTTGGAGAACATTTTCAGTTTAAGCTGTATGCAGAAAAATATAAAAGTATAATATCCTGACACCCTCTATTTACATTTTACCGAATTGATTCCCTCACTTGCCCAAGAGTGATGATGCCTATGCCTACACGTGTTTATTGGTTTCATCGGCCAGCTGAAAATAACGTTGGTGGCTCTCGTATTGGGTACCGTTGGGTAACATTTGGATTGTGGTTATTAGTTTTCTGGCGAAGCATTCTTATTCCATAGCACCAGGGCAGTGGTTTGAATTAATACAGTTCTCCCGACCACGGCATCGGGTTGCCTCTGCCAGACTCCTCCAAGGGAATTGTGGCTTTCTAATACGCAAAAGTTCCCTATCCCCGTCGTTTTCCCACGACCGATTTGTTGCCGCTGTTGCCTCGAGCGCGGGAACCGAGTTGGGGGCCCCCGGGCCTCCCCCTTCGCGCCACGCCGGCAACTGGCCCACCGTTGCCCGCCGCAGCCGCTCCCCCCCCCCTAACTTCGGCCCGCAAACCCTAACCCGCAGTCATTTGTCACCCATTTCCGACACCGATTTTGTCATTTCAGCGATCTTGGCGATATTGTGTGCGCTCTGTATACCTTGTCACGCTTAGCGTCCAGCCGTTAAACAACTTCAAACTCAAGTGAACACGTTCTGAAAACAGGAGCTAACGTTCAAATTAGCACTTCTTAGATCAATTCCATCGCCAGTTTTGACCTCCTTAGTGCCTTACTTATCACCAATTTCAGTGCTGGTACAAACTGTGTCCACTTTGGGAAAGTTTGCGACATTTCTTTCGTATTTAGCGTCAAAATTTCTCATGCTTTTTAAATGAAAATTCTCGAGATCATCCGCGTTTCGATGAGCTGTTTTTTATTCTATGCTTCCCGAGTTTCCCAGTTCCCCCCAGTACCACAACATTTTTAAAAATATTCTTCGTCAGATTACTTCCAAATGTTTTGGTGATACTGAAGCGTGGTTTTCGCCATTGTTGAGTCGGGGGGGGGGGGAATTACATTCGAGAGTTATGAAATATTTCCGGCGAGTTAAACGCCTGCCCAGATTCAATTAAAAGTCTTGGCAATTTCGGGGCAGCGGAGGAGGATTCTGGAAGGCCAGGAGATAGTGATGAGGGAATTTTAATTCTTCCGAGGGAAAGGCGATTCTTGCTTAACTCCTTCGAAGGTTCAGGTGCCGGGAATAGTTCTATCGTTCGATTCAAGTCATTCCAATCAGTGTGCGCTTATTGAGGAATTTAATTCATGCCTGCCGCCTATCGCCATATATTGAGTATCCTATCAATATATTGATAATTGTTTTGAAATGCTGATATGTTGAAAAAGAGCGCCAAGGTTTAAAACACAGCTAATAAATCTGTGGAAAAAATTATGTTGTTGCCTGGTTATGGTTTAAAGAGTTTAGTGAACCCTGACTCGCCAGATCCGGACGTTTAACTTTCATTTACGGAGGCTTTTAGGATGTTTGGGTCTCCGACGTCACATTTCACTCGTCGGGAATGAGCTCAAGACACTAAAAGGATATTCACGAAAAAAAAACGAGGTGTGTTATCTTAATCCAGAAAGTCGGGGAAATTTCCTGAAAACCGCGAAAACGAGAAGGTTGAATTCCGTTGAATTTTCCGAGCATGCTCGATAGAAATTCGGCGTGGATAAGGACAAAATATTTGAGCGTGAGGGCTCTGTTAAAGCCGTAGCGCCGAATTTGGTGCCACTTATCCTCCAGGGGTAGCACACATAAGTGTCTTTTTTAGGGTGTCTAGCGCATTTCATAAATTAAATTGGAAACGCAGGCCTTTTCCACACAACCACGCGATCCCCACTCCCCATTTCCTCTCGGGGCTAAACCCCCCCTTTCCTCCTCTACACTCCCTCACGACCCAAATTCCTTTATGCCCACAACCATCATCTTCACGTGCCCTTAACCCTCCACGGATCCCGAATATCTTCCCATTACCCACCCCACCCACGGCCCTCCTCCCCGCTCCTTTTCCTCTCTGTCGAGAGACCCGGCCCTACCCCACCCAAACCACCTCCTTTCCGTCTCCCCCCACGTCTGCCACGTCCCCGCACCCCTGCTCCCTTCCCCTCCCAGGCCGGAGATCCCTTTTTGCCCAACCCTCCTCCTCTTCTTCCTTTGCCTTCTTCACTGAAAAGGAGGCACTTGACATTGTGGATTGTGAGGGACTTATAGGTGTACCTCAGGGCGTGTGACCAATGTTGGGGCCGCACATTCTTCTCCCCCTCCCGCCTGTCCTCCTCCCAACTCCGCCGGAGGCAGCTGCCGCGCAGGGCGGGTCACGGGATCGTCGCCTCGTGCTCGCCTGGTGGGTGGCCGTTGGTGCGTGGTTCGAGCCCGGCCGTCAGTATGAGCGTGGAATCGTAATACGGTGGCGAGTTAAGGTATCGGCGAAAGTGACGAGGATGGCATGAGTTAGTCGTGGAAGAATACCACCAACAAATTTTGGTATAAGTTTATGTTTATATTTCTTGGAGATCAGCACGTACGCCTACCATGTAATGCAATGTAAGTGTTGGTTGAAAGATAAACTTATGACGGAGGAACAATTTTTGTACACTCAGAAACACCCGTAATTTTTTAAAGAATCCACTACTTCTTTGATGTATTCATTCATGAGTAGAGAAATATTTTTAAATGAGATAGTTGTTATAAAACTGTATCATTTGAACTATTTAACTTTTCCGTTTTTTAGTTGACTTATAATTTTGACGTGACACGCATGATATGAGATGAACCCTTTCCGTTCACCCTAGCGATGACTTGCAGAGTATCTTGTAGGTGTTGTGAAGGATAATGCAATTTTAATTTTAAAAAAATAATTCGGTAATCATTTAATCGTAATGACTGGTGGATTACCTATGCACACGAAAGTTGCAGACTTTCCTCGCGACACCTTTGCCACTGATATGCTGATGTCTTACTCGAAGCACTGCGTAAACATTTTGGATTGAAAATATATTTGTAATTTACTTCTGTGGGCATTGTCGCATGACCCGTTTCTCAAAACTCCCGAGTAAATTTATAAGTGTCTTTAGTTGGTTCGTACATAGATAGCTCTCTTATGACGGTGGATCTGTTGTAAAATTTTACATGCTTGCATTTCGTCATTTATGTGGTGTCACACATGTCCTATGAAATTTACGATTTTTCTTGGAGGACGTGTAAATTGAGTTTTATCTCTGAGAAACAAGGTCATAGTTATCTTAACAAGTGCATAATTCACGTTTCACAGTTTGGCCGGCGGCCAAATTGGAGAAAAAGATGAAAAAAACATATTTTTAAAATATCCAAACTCCACTCCGGTGCTATTTTCTTTTCTCAACTGACCGTCCTCCTGGACGTTCTTCCCATCCAACCCACTGCGTGTCATTTGGCCGTCAGTTACATTCTCTCTCTCTCTCCTTCGAATCCAGCGAATAATTTGAGTTTAGCGCTGACACATGGAGAATAATTTTAGCGTCCCATTAGCCTGGTAGGCGAGGTCTCAGAGAGGAGCCAATGGAAATTGACTTGATTGTCTACGCGCTGATTAATCCAACGAGGCTACGGCAGTAGGAAATATTGCGTACAACAATTTCAACTTCCACAAAATAATGTTAAATGCCAATAATCACCGATTACCCTATGGCTGGTGACCCAACACCCCCTGCCGCGCGCCTTTGTGACGGCTTGCAGGGTACGATGCATAATGTAGATGTATTTTCCGGTGCTCCTGCCCGCCGTAATCATGTAAGTGGTGACGTGGAACTTATCCGTAGGGATCTAAAGCTTACCAAAATATCTCGCCCCGCCTACACTCGACCACAACTATCATTTTCGGGCATGGTTCTCCCACTTGGATCGTCTCCGACGGCCCACCTTTCCCGCCTCCCAATCCCCCGTCGAATTTTCACCGCCAGGTACATGCACTCACTGGTGGGAATCTTGACAAATGGTTTCAAGATACCCTCGCCGCTCGAAAGAGTGTGGAGAAAAGGCCGAGCCAATAAGGAAAACAAGTGTTTTGGATTCATTGTTTCAATCCAAACTCAGTATTTCGTCCGAAAAATTCGAGGTTAATGGTATTGTCTGGGGGTAAATGTGCTTCCCCCCTCCCCTATCTCACTCATTATTGATTGGTCTCCCTATGATGCAGCTTCTTCCCTCCCATCCTTCCTTTTCCTTCACTTTTCTGGTTGTGCCTCGTTACTTGCCAGCCACTCTCTTGTTATTGAATCAATATTGCCACCATCTTTTTATTTCAGCGCACCTTTAATCGCCGAGCAGAAATTGGCGTTGCAATCGTTTACTTGAAAATTTTTCGATCAGCATTGGTGGGTTTACAATGTCTCGAGCAGGATCGGACGATTTTCCTTATCGGTGTGACTTTTAATTCATGAATACTTGGGGAAGAATTCTTAAAGGCGTTGCTTTTTTTATTTTCCGAGTGTGTGATGCCGGCAGATTATGATTTAATTCCTGATGTCTAATTTGAGTCCCTCTTTTATCTCTTTACAGATTCAGGATAGACAACACAGATCACATAATAGATGTAAACAAAGGGAATGTCCCCTTTGAGTATGATCAAGTGAACATCATCTGCCCAGTGTACATGCCAGGGACACACGAAGATGATGCAGAGAAATACATAATATACAATGTAAGTATTTTAAAGATCTTGTATGACCTTCAAGTTTTAGAAGTTGTGATTTTTTTGCGCAGTGATCATTGCTTCGGAATTTAGTTGATTGACGTGAAATACGTTCCCCACGGCAAGTAATTTAGTCAATTTTGTCAGCAGATTCCCTGCCAAATTTTTATCTTGTTGTTATGGACTACGTGGACTATTACAGTATGCGAGAGACTTTTTCAAAAATCCAGTTACAATATTTGACAATGGGATAGTTTAGAATTTGAACTTAAGAATCCTTGGTGGAATTCTTAGTGAAAAACTCCCAGCTTAAAGTCAGCCCTAGTTTTCAAACATATTTTCCATGCCAGAGCTGAGATTTAAGTCAGCATGAGTCAATGCCGGCCAATATGTCAGGATGATGGCTACTGATACTTACTAAATAAGTTCCATTTCTGTTCTTGGGCTCTGCAACTAATCGCATTTTACATTATTATTGTCCTGTCGCAATTCATTACACAAGATAGCAAATTAAACAGCCTTATGATTGACGAGAGTTTTAACCCGATTGTAAAGATGGGAGTTTATTAAGTAATTAACTGAAAGTAAATTTCCCCACTGAAGGAAGGTTTATTTTAAAATTGTAGCTTCCGCCTTCCTGTGCAATTAATGGCGTATCCCATTCTCATTTGTCTTTAACTCTGCCAGTATTACTGGCTTAATACGTCCCAGTTTAATTCTTGACAGTTTAATTTCGTACCCTGTTACGATCCCCTTGTTTCACGTTATCGGGCTTTCAATTTACCACAGGACCCATTGCCCCTTTGCCCTTCTCATAATAAGATTGGAATATTATTCCCCTTTCATTAGTTTATGGACCCTCCCGTTTGAGGACGCACCTTCCTATATGATATCAGAATTTTCGTTTTATTCGGAATAATTTCTTCGATGTTCTTTGAGGAATAAAAAAAATTGTTTTCTAATTTCAGGTATCCAAAGAAGAGTACGACACTTGCCGAATCACGAATCCAAACCCTCGTATCATCGCTATCTGTGATAAGCCGTACAAGTTGATGTATTTCACCATCACCTTTCGGTCTTTTACTCCCCAGCCTGGTGGACTAGAATTCCAGCCAGGACAAGACTATTATTTTATCTGTGAGTTCCCTAATAAAAATAACATAAGTAGAATTTATGAAGTTTGACTAATCTGTAAATGGACCATTTAAGAGATCAAATGATTTTTATTTATGGAACCTGCTTTCCGTCCTCTGCGACTTGTTATTTAATCAAATTCTTGAGCATCGAGTTCCTCTTTTTGGAAGCGCAATTAATTTAACTCATTTGGCTGTTTTCATGGTGCATGTGTTTCTCACTTTTGAAGAATATAAATTGAATTATGTGAAAAACTCGGCATCTTTTCATTTTTTATTTTTTGCCGACCTGAATTCCAATTAATATATTGGAAAATGTCATTCGTTCGTTTTTTTCTTTCCCGTCAATTCCTTTGACTCGAAAAATTAATTTTAAATTAACCTTGTTGAGTTTTTTTCTAAAGTAGATTATTTTGTTATGAATATTTATTTTTCGTCCCTTAGCAACATCTTCCAAAGATGATCTACACCGTCGCATTGGAGGCCGATGTTCGACAAACAACATGAAGGTGGTTTTCAAAGTGTGCTGTCGTCCAGAAGATACGCAGAATCACAGTATGTACAGTTGTGAAGTCATAACCGATTGTCAAATTCACATTCCATTGCTTTTTATGTATGATTGTAGAATGCCCTTGAAATTGAATTGATGAGAATGGGCTGTTCTTGTATTCTCATATGAATGCAGGCGTCGTGACCACCTCTTTATGTTAGGGAAGAATTTTATTTAGTAATATGTTATATTTGATCAAAATTAAATGGCAGGAAAGTGTGATTAGTACGATTTTTTCCATTAAACTTTAGTGTTGGTACTGCCTTTCAACTATAAATTTGCCACCAACCTATTGCTGTGGAGACATTCAATATTCTTGGATTTATAAAATTTTTTAGTTTTTAAAAGAGCTATGATAAACAAACACTTTGAATTATGTCAAAATGTTGCACTTAGAGTAATTAATATAATGAACAGTGATGAATGTACAGTAATGAGTACTAATGAATATACAGTAATGAACAGTAATGCATATAATGAACAGCTAATGTGGCATATATGTGGGGGAAACAGTCTTCAAGGGATGAGGGAAGAGAGCATCACTCTGTTTACCAACGAAATTGAATGGGATTATTGACTGAGAATTGAAAAGTATTTTCTTACTAAGTGGTATTTCCTTCAAACCCTCAAGTAAAAAGAGTATACACTGCGAAATGCAAGTTCTAGGCCAGTCCTACCGTTTATCTGATACAAACTGATTATTTTTAGCCAAATATCTTCTCGTCAAGAAGTATACACTGTTGATGAATTCAAGGTAAACTAATATATTCATCAATTGAAAGAACGTGCGGAAAGTAACTTCAGCGTATTCATCCTAATTTTAATGCAAATGCGGAAATTTTACGGTGCAAAAATAATTCGCCTTGACCGAGTTCACAGTATTAGAGTATTCCTCGATTACTTAACTGGGTATAGTATTCGACGGAAAATCGAGGGATCCCAATTCTTATCTGAGGTGAATGATTTCTGCGTTAATGATTTTGAAAAGTTTCGTCAGTTAGTACCCCACCTATTTATGCGCTATTATGTGCGCTCATCTTCTATGGTGACGTCAGATACGTACGAAACATATGCTAGTTTGCTCTCAGATAATTTATCTGCGAATATATTCAAGCATTCAAAATGTTGACTATGTGCTTCATCATTTTTCCGGATTCTTGACTGCTCTAAACTTATCACAGCAATTTTTTTTTTCTAAAATAATAGTAATTATTTCTCAAACGTTAATGTCAAGTCATTCTTTAAGTCTAGGGAGATCCGGTCCACTGCTCAGTTACCTGACATGACCCGAGATAAAGGGAAGTGGAGCCTCATTAGACAATCTTAAAGAAGCACGAAAATACGAATTTTTAAATTTCTTGAAGTTTTATTGTTTACAGCTTTATTGTCAGTGACTATTTATTAACCAAACTCATGATTCCAGATTTCCTGGTTGGCTTGGTCAACCAGCGGATCACAATGTGTGAATCTTGGCTTTTGAATTAACAGATTTATTTTATTTCAAATTGTTGGTGGAGTTACGAATGTCAGTGCAATCCTGAGCAATGGAATATGATAAAAATATACTTTTGAGTGTCAATCATTTCACAATGTCTTGCTCTGATCCACTTAACCCTCATTGAGTAGTGGGATCAACATTTTTTTCCCCAAGGGATTTTATCACACTTTACTCTCCAGCCGTTAGTATACTTAAATGTTTGGAAATCCTTGTAAAGTTAAGATGACCAGTAATAACTTTGCCTGAATGTTACTCTTAATGCTGAACTTAATGTTGTTGAGGCAAAGAAGAAGATTAGGTGGGGAATGATATTAGGGTGAATATTTTCATAGTAATTCCTGTAGCTAACTGAACCATTGCAGGTGGACATTAATTGTAGATACACTAAATGATTTTTTTTTAATCTTCACAGCCTTCCTCAGCCGCCCAAGCTCAACATCAACTACAACCACTACTCCAGTTCCATCAACTACTACCACTACAAGCACAACCACCACAGCACCCACAACTGCAGTTTACCACAAAGACACTGATTCTCCATCTCATAATATCAAATCAACAACCAAGAAGACAAGTAAGTACAACTGTCTAAAAGAGTAATATGCTTGGCAGATGTGTGATGATATGCCCAGCATTGACAAATCATTGGTACTTTTCGTTATCATTATTAACTTTTGATCTCTAGGCATGAAGAGATAAAGGAGGCATAAATAATCTCCTCATGATTTAAAAGATCCAAGTAATATAACAGTTGGTCATAAGATTCATCACCATAATTTTAAGAGAATTAATCATTTTAAGCTAAATTGTATCTGTCCCGATTAAATACATGGGGGAAATGATAGTAATGCTACATTTAAGTCAGGAATAACATGGGGCAATCAACCACTAAATGAATAATAATTCAAGATAGCATTAAAATTCTCAACAATGAATATATAAGTACAGTTTTTATAAATTTTCTAAATTATTTTATGTCAATAAGTTGGTTGGGCACACATGGAGTCAACTTGAGTAATTGTAATTTTTTTAAACTTCCAGATGAATATGAGAAGCACCCCAATGAAGTGGTCAAGAATGAGGAGTTGACCTACAACAAGGCCTCATGTGCTAATGACCATGTGGGAGTAACCTTTGGATGTGTAATTGCCTGCTTAACAGTGCGGCTATTTGGCCGGTGAGGTGGAACACTATAGACAGAGAGAAATGCTCTTGTATAATAGCTGTATATTATTTATGTGCTGTGTGGCCTCTCTGTCTAGGCAGGGAGAAGGATATTTAATTGGCTCCAGAGCTATTGTCTTGCACACAATTGCGAGAGGTGGAGCAAAACCACTGACCAAAGTCCATCCAGGTCTTGGAAGGAAAGAAGTGTTGGACAACAAAGTGTGTTCTGTTTCGTTTGCTCCTTTTCCACGTGTTTGTTTGTAAACCTTCAGTGGAATGTGACCGATAAAGACTGGAATAATCTAGTTCAAGATGATGGCCATGTACAGAGAAAATTATTCTCATGTTAGTGATGGAAAATTTTACTCAACTTGTCTCTTATACAGATAATATTTGGGGAGTGGAAGTGAGTAGGGAAGTTGAATGATCTCAATCATGGGATTATTCGTGGTATGGACGTTAGTTATTTGAATGGAAAGGACTGCTGTCAGTGATGATTGGGTGAAATTGACTTGAGAGAATGTTTATAAGTGGATCAGAAATTTATTGGGCAATTATGCAGAGAAAAATACTGCTAGTGTTCAAATAAGTCATAAGATTTCTGAATGAGTGTTAAGGGAATCCTAATTTCATTTTTCTGATGATGTAGTTACTGAAAAGGGATTTGCCAAGTTCTAATTTACTCAATTTTTACCCATTTTGAGCTATTTTGGATCCAATGAATGTCAAAGGCATGTAAAGTATCTTCAGACATCATCATATCATTGTATTTGTCATCATTTCTCAGTTATAGAATAGGCATGAGTACTTCTTAAAGATGGTCTCCCTTTGTAACAAAGGAAGTCTTAGATATGTGTGAATGAACCTGGTTGCTTGTATGTGTGATTTAGTGTGTGAATATGTATGTGTATGTGTGTCTAATCACTCGGGAGAAGTATGTTGTGATAGATAGTAGATGAAATACCAGTCATTGTAAGTGAAGTACTGTTTCTCATAGATGCCTTGTTACAGTGTAAGGACCTATTTCTAGGGCACAGGTATAGACAAACATGCTATAACAATAGAATGGTTTGTGAAATCCACTAAAATGTTGTCAGTCTCATTTGAATGCTCACAAATTTATTGTTTGTTTGCTGCATATCCCTTTGTAGTTGACATTGAGGGAGGAGAGAATGATTGGTACAACACTTAGAGGTAACTTTTCCAGTCTCTTTGGATGATTAAAGCAGAAGAATATGTTGGATGACCCATAGACAATTGAAAACACCAGTGAACTGAGTCATGTATTTGCGTGGAGAATACACCTGGTGTTGATTGGCTCTAATATCAATTTATATCAGTATATCACTGAGTATGTTTGGCTGATGAAGTCAATCACAGCCAACAGCCCGGTTATGCGTGGTGCTGTGGTTTTGTAGTTGGATTCGTGCCTTAAGACAGCTTACTCTCTGTTTATCCTTCTTAAGATCTCTCACC
Source organism: Hetaerina titia (assembly GCA_037158775.1). NCBI lineage: Eukaryota > Metazoa > Arthropoda > Insecta > Odonata > Calopterygidae > Hetaerina > Hetaerina titia. The sequence goes on along the minus strand of CM073779.1, from coordinate 67,221,946 downwards.
ATGTGTGAGTTTGCCTGACATCAAATAGCTAATGGATATAACAAAGCATTGAATCAAGGGGCAGTGTGTGCCACTGCCTTCTGAATGAATGGAATGTTAGTCCTATCATGAAATCTTTTCCAAAAATACTTTTTGAAAGAAAACCAAGGGTTGATTCTAAGAGTTGAATTTTAGAAGCATCTTTTCCCAGCAATGAATTTATCAGGCTCCAACTACTCTTGAGTGTGGCAATGCTAATTTATCTGTATGAGTGAAGATATGGGCTGTGGTGATATGTAATTTGGATCACCACCACCTGTGCTTTTGGTTGCTGTAAGCTCTTAAACTACTGTCTCCCATCTGATGTTCCCATCTAACTGAATACTTATCATAGAATATTGTGTTATTTTGGGACTTATCCATTAGATTGACAATACAAAGACTCAAAAAATGTGATATAACAAATAGCATCATATTATGTTGACCACGTTTTTGAAGTTGCTGCAGTGTCACAATATCAATCACTATTTCATTTGTATCTACATTCTGGACTTATTATTTGATGAAGTATGTAATGCAAAGCCTGTAAGTTAACATATGGAGTGTGATGATAAAATGATGACTAAATTAGCTATGAATTACTAGAAGAGGAACACTGATAGTTGTGCTATGTAATTAAATGTATATATGGTATATAAGTATTTAAGTGCCATAAGTGGATATGTTTGCTGTGTGTTTTTTACCAGTCACACAAACAGATATACACACATAATCTGACACATTTACACAAACAATGTTACATATTCATCTCCACACACAGAGATACAATTGTGAACTTATAACAAGTTATGTGCAATTGGGAGGAGGGATGTTTTCTCATCGTTTATGTGAATTTTTCCATTGAATCTCATTAGTACATTTTTTGAGTTGTGAGTACAGTGAATATGCAGACTTGAGAGAGTTATGGATGCACATATGCGTAGGTCTGTGTTGCATGAAGGCAACCTCTCAATTTTGTCCCTTGATTATGCTCTCTGGGCAAAGATTTAAAGTCTATATGATATAGAAAATCAGCCCTAAAATGGACCAGAAGTCACTTCAATTCAATGCATTGGTGCTTATTATGTTTTCATAATAATTTTGTTTCTTAATTTTATACTCTTTGTACAATTAGGCAAGCTTGCCAGTATCTATCTTTTAAAGCTCATTCTGGAGATAAAATGTTCTCAACTCCGTTGCACTAATGTAAACATTATATTTATTTTTTAAGAAATGGGGCTGCAGATGTCTCAAGAGTGACTTTCTATGCAAGCCATTGAAAATACAAGGAATGTGCTAATGAGATTCTGCCGTTCCAAGGTCGCCATCTTTAAACACATACCAGCTCACAAATTAGGGCATTTATATTACTTTGCATGAACTAGTTTCATTGTTTGTAGCAATGGAGAATTGTTGACTCTCCCGTAGTTCAATGGAGTATAGCTGCACATTGTTTCTTTTAAGTCGATTAACTGTCTCATGAAATCATGGAAAAATTTTTAACTGGATACAGTTGTTGTAATCTCATTTCTCAGTGTTTTTGTCGGTAATGAGTACATATAGATTGCAAAGGAAAACCATTGTGAAATATTTTTATGGCATATATTTTTTTGCATTTTGATCATGAAACTGTTGACTTTCATGTTGTTAATATACTTATTAGTGATTGATCTACTGTAAATTATGCTTGTAAAGCAACAGTAAATTTTAAGTTGCCTAGCTTGTCAAAATGGTTTTATATTGGCCTGACTCATTATTATTGCTCTGTTGCTGTGATTGCTCTAAAACAGAAGTTTGAACTGCTGTATAGTTTAAATGTTTATTTATGCCAAAGTATAATTTTTCTTCACAATGGCAGTACAATTTATTTTTGTCTTTGTGATGCACATTTAGATGAAAACTACATTTAAGTAGTTCCTCTGTAATATTTACCCCCTTAGAATCAACTGCGATGCATTTGAATTATGCATTTCCTCTGCCCTGTACAGTTCTGCTGGTATGGAAATTGCATATATTCAACAGATGGAACCTCCTTCAACATCTCCATTATCCACTTGTACATAAAACTGCTCTCTCCCTTTGACTTATCATTTGTTGTGATGTTTAGAGACCCCTGCTTGCTTGGTTATTTAACAAAAACTATGCCCATAAAGGTATAATAAATTAAGAAGTATCCTCACATTTCCCAACATGCTCGTTTTATGCTACCAATGATATGAAGTCATTGCTGTCCAACTTGTGGCCTCGACTTGGGTAAATTCATTTGCTACCCAGATGACAGTGATTGAAGCAGAGAATATGAAGTAGTAGTTGCCTATTATTCCTTAAGTGATTCCATATGTTATCACCATGTCCTTTCAAGTTTTGTCTTTAGTAGTTTTTAGGTTTTTCAATTTTTGTATCCCATGAAGAAAGTGCTTTTTTATACTATAATGTTGGCAAAATTATAATGCTACCCTTTTTATTTACTCGCCAATATTTGCCAAGGTTACAGTGCAGAATTATGGTGTGCCAAATTTGATTGTGAATGTAGCCCATGCTTGCATTTTTTTAAGCATTAGGTACTTTGTGTTTACTATGATGATGTGCAGTCGCAGGTTATGATGGATGGCTGAAATTTCGTTACTCTTTTGCAAATTGTCTTCTGCTCTAGCTTCAATCACACTCAAAAATTATATTTTATCTTCTCCTTAAAACTATATATATAGACACACATAGATACAAACACACATGTACATGTGTGTATATATATTTATATCCATCATTGCCATTCAATGAGTTGAACGTAGGAGGAACTGTAGGGATTTAATTCCAAATTAGATGCAACAGAAATGAATGAATCTTTGTATTTTACAATGAGTAAAATTTTAAAATGCTACAAAGAAAAAAATGGTGCTTCTTCGTAATGATATGCTCTTAAAAAGTGTTTCCTTGGTGGCATTGGACTTGTAATATGAAACACCCAACATTCGAAAAGTGTAAATGTAGAAGATCACACCCTGGGTATTAATGGCAGGCCTTAAAACTGATGTGTCTGTTAGATTGACTAATTGTACAACTTATTCATGCATCAACTGCTAATCATCCACCTGTCATCATGATAAAAAATGTCCTCTCTCTCAAATCTTCAGTCTTGAATCCCCACAACCCATGTGTGCAAATGTGTAGTGGATTTATCAAATGGTACTGTGGATGTTTTTTCCTGTTATTTATATTCAGCACCTTTGTCACTATACACCATACTATGTGATGGGAAATATTTTATAACAGACTTTTGTACAGAATAAATAATTGTAATGTGAATGTGTTGTTCAGTGAATGTCTACTATCCTTTCATCATTCTTCAAGTGAGATGTTGTGGTGTAATTAATTCCATCAGTGAATTGATGTAATTAATTGCTGATTATTAATCACAGTGAGGTGATGTGATTACTTTCTCTAAGTGGTTATGTGTCATTCAGTCCTGAATCATAGAGGATGTAATGCATTTGTATGAGCAACCTCCAAACCTTTATGCAGAGTGGTTTATCTGGTTGGGTTTTTAAGCAATGGCTCAGTGTTAAAATAGAAGGTGTCATGGGTTTAAATCTTGCTTTGGGCAAGAATACAGTGATGTAATGGTGTTTATATCAAATTCAGGTTTCAGTTTTTCAAATTTACCTCACCTGTTTTTGCCCCTTTTCAACCCAATTATAGCTACTTTGCTGTAAGTCTATTTCTAATTGAGTTTTCAAATATTCAGTATTATGTCAAACCTTGTGTGCCAGTAGTGCTGAGTGGCCTCTGGCATACTTGATGGTTGTGGGTTTAGGTTTTACTCTGAGCTGGTTTTGCTACTGTGGTATCATGTCATAGCTTTTCTTCAGCTGCCTTGGTGATACACAATGGTCCCAAACTAATGGAGGATCCAAGACACAATTTCTATTACTCCACTTCCATCTCCATCCATAGAAGATAGTCACCAAAGTCACATCATAAATGGATTGGTATCTTATATCCACAAAAGGTTAGAAGTGAATATATTTTCAACTCTATTTTATATGGTGGTTGATTAAATTCATAGGGATATTGTGAACCTTGCACGCAATTAGGAGAAAGAAAGAGTAAAGCGTTTTGATGGAGATATTTGAAGTATGTACAAGTACCTTATATGAAGTAACTTTGTGCAGTAAAGCTGTAATATGTATCATATACTGGGCAATTTTTGTCTCCATATACCTAATATTTCATGCTCTTGGGAATGAGTTTTTTAATATTATCTGATGTATAGCATTGTTAACATGTTTATTTCCATATTGTACGACTTGACCTTTCACATTTCTGTTTTTGAATGCAAATTCGCCACTTGGATCTATACCAAAAATAGAATGGGAGTTTTAGTTAAACCATAAGTCCAACGACTCACACTTGTGACAAGTTGAGAGTGACAAAGTGTGACTCCTTTTTTGCATGACATATTATGAAACTATCATGACAATAGGCAATACGAGGTTAAAAATATGGCCATTCCCTCTTAGTGGTATAGATTGGGTGTGAGAAATTATTGTTCTCTTCGAATCAACCGGTAATTTTGAGCGTCCTATTGGAGAGATGTGATTTATTGACTACTTGAGAAAGACTATATTCATCTGGTGGTTATTATCAAATGTTACAATAATTTTTCAGAATATTATTCTGAACGAAAAATCTGTTACCAGTCACTTAAAGTATGGATATTTAACCCTCAGAAAGTGGTGAATAGTAATTAAACAGGGCATTTATGTTGGCGAATGAAGTGAGTTTCTTCATCTTTTCCAACTCATGGATACCTTGCGTTATTCACTATTAATGGACCTCGGTTGGAGAAAAAAATGTCATGGTAAAAAATAAATTGGTATGGTTCTGTATTGTTTTCGCGCGGAAGAAAACAAAACAACGGGCCACCCTAAGAGGATCTCGAATGATCCCCGATAATGTTCAATGAAGTATTGAAAGTACAGAAAGACAGCGAAAGTCACTCCTGTCGCAACCCAAAAAATTGGGTAACGGTATGTGCCAGAGGGAGCATTCTCATATTCTCAGCAGACTCCATGCTATAAAGGGAGTAGCGCTCTCGCCGGGTAATACAAACGTCCGATTTGTTGGAATTCTGTATATGCTGAGCTCTCAGGCGATAGAAACCCAATCATTGAATACTACCTGAATGCTTTGTGGAGTTGGGTGTTTACATGAAGTTTAATCTCGTGATTAGGTAAGTATATAGTTTGTGTTTACAGTCATTGGAGTGACTTGAAAGTGAGACATTCGGATCCCATTTGATGTTAAAGTCTAGGAGGAATAAGTGAAGCTGGTAATAATCACTGTCATCAAAGGCGGAGGGAAAGGGACAAAGAAGGCAAAGAGAAGTGCGTGAGATATTTATTCACAGATAATGCAAGTGTTAAATAGTATGAAACCTCGTGAACTATTTACACAATACTTCTAGTTGAAAATGTGAAGACCGAGCTGTACTATTTACGGAGTACTCCCTGGCTGACAATGACACGACTTTTGGTCGAAGCCTTGGGCTTCGGCGTGTTGGTACGTCCAGCTGTGGAAAGAACATAAAGAGACTTGCGTATTCTTTCCACTAATGTATATGATCATCCCAATGTCAAAGAGTTGGCGAATTCTTTTATTTACATAGAAACGCGCCAAATAAAATTCTGATAATTTGCTAGATTCGACACATACTTGTATATCCGTAGCGCGAGAGTCCGTAATTTTTTGATTTGTTTATGGTTGTCTTAACTGCGGTAGAGGCGTCGAGTCATGCCTCGTTTCTTTTTCATGATAAGATATTGTGTGTTTATTTTGTTTTGATAATATTTGCACTTTTAGATTTATAGTTTACCACTTTCAAATTTAGATTGGTTTTTCACTCAATTCCCGATGCTAAATGGACTCAATTTCGCATGCGTAAGTATCGTTGATGGAAGTACGACGATGTATCAAGTTTAAGTTTATCTCCGGATTTACCTTCCCCCACTTTCTAAGTTTCACATCATCAAAAAGCAGTTGGCGTTTCAAGTAATTCTCAGGCGAGAGGTGAAGGTTCGTACCTGAGAATACCTACTCGCTACCTACTGTGCGTACTCGCAGAAGTTGAGGTCTGCCTTGAGCAAGTTTAACGAGTGCTTGAGGAAAGATTAAGGAGCGAGTAAGTCTAAACATTTTAAATAGTATAAAATAACATTTTAAAAATCCTTCTAAATCAAAATATATTGTTTCAAAATTCAAGAGAAAGTAAAAAATAAAATTGTATTTATCATACTTTTCACTGCCACTATTCACTTATTCCTTTAAGAAATGGCACACGAACCTGGGGAACCTGTGGGGATGAAAGTTGATTCTTTTATCTCCGGTTTTAACTTCGTGTCGCAAGATAGTCAGTGCAGATGGTTGACTGCCAAACTGGGGTCGCAAGCTTGATTTCTTGACTTCCCTAAATTTTATTCGTAATGTTCTGATCTCAACTTCTAACACTTCGGGTCGATTCTCGGCGTCGTACGGCGAGCATATCAAATTAGTTACTCCCGTCGAGGGGACCTCTTGGATTCCGTGACGCTATTATCCCTCGGTCGTAAGTTGATTCCCACTTCACGTCCGCCTTCTCTCCCTACACCCCTCCAATGCGGATGGCGTGGGTCACTCATCTTTAATCGGGCAAATGGCCTCCATGCTCACATATTACCAGTCCACCTCGTGGTTCAAAACTCCTCTCATCTCCTTGCGACAGAAATGTCGTCTCATTCCAGGGATAGGGTGAAAAATGATTGGAGAGAAGAAATTTTAAACGAATCAAATTCTATATTTTACATTTGACGAGGATATTTAAGGAATATTATGTATTTTTTTGTCCTGAGTCCAATTTACTCTAGTACCTTTTAAATGTGACTGGAAAGGGCTTTTACTACTTCTCCGGCATACTATAACGGCCATTTTGTCTGCAAGCTATTCTAAAACTATTCAAAATACTTTCTGTGACGGTATATTTGCATGTATACACATATATAAACGAGCCTGTAGGGGATCGGGGTGGTGCGGTGGCTAATGTACTGGCTTCCCACTTTGAGGGCCTGGGTTCCAATTCTGGAAACGGCAAATAATTTTCAGTGGTATCCCGATCCCTATTTCAGCTGCCATGTGGAGAGCACTCCGTCGGATGGGATGTTCAACTGCGGACCCCTTGGCGCCTTTCGTTAAGAGTAGGTCAATGCCGACACCGGGTTTCTCTCTACCCTTCCTTTCCCATCCAACCCTAATGGCCTAAATGGGCTCTCGGTTGCCTCCCCTGTAACTACGAAAACTTGCAGAAAATTTGCTACAAATTCAACATCCCACAAATATCTGAAAAATAGGCCAAAACACGAGAAAATTGGAATGAGATCAAAAAGTCTTTTCTCAGATATGAAAAACTTATTCCTTCAGTTAACAGTGGATGGATATTTATTAAAAAAGAGTATACCTGGAAATTCAAATTATTTCACGCTAGTGTTTGTTAAGACCTCACAGACAAACAATGGCAGGTAATCTTATGTTCTTCAGTAAACATCTGCTGACAGACGCTTCTTCACTTACCCCGGGTCCTCGTGCAAATTTTCCAATTCCATATTCCATCGCTCATTCTTATAATTTTGAACAAAAGTTTTTCGGCTGAATCTTTGGCGAGGAGGTACAGGGTCATCATTTTAGCAATTACTATTTTGCACCGGCAGATAGTATTGAATTCCATTTTGCTTCAAATGTACCCCATACGTGACCCTGCCTATCTACTATATTACTAATGCATACTTAAATACAAGTGTTCTATTACGCCTACTTAAACAAAAGTGTTCTCTTACTATTCTGTGTCCGCATACTTTAAGATTATAAAGAGCATGATGAGACACTGCCGTTAGCTTTATCACAGGACTTCTGCATCAGCGTAACGTGTCTTGCGGACACTTCTGGGATTACAGAGTAGAAAAAGCATCTGATGAGAGCATAAACATGCATGGAGAATCTATGTGAGCATGTACCAAGCAAAAAAAAAGGATCTGCAACCGAAGAAAGTCTGTTTTTTTTTTAAATTGCCTGAGAAAGGAAAACTATTAAAAAGGAGTGGGCTTTATTTACACTGTATCATCGCGGACGATGGAAGAATCAAGAGGGAGTTACTAAGCACACCAGCGTCAACTCAGAATCTTTCCATTCGAAACATCTAGGTACACTCGTCAAAAAGCATTAGCTTCAAAATCGGGTAACTATTCTTAAACTCCTATGAATGGGTTTTATCTCTCCTCGACACGGTGGACCGTGGGAAATAGCAGCAATGGTAATGGAAATTAAAGAGGAAGAGACTTAGTTTAGTGTCACAGAAGAATAATGAAAATAAATTTCCGGAGTAGCTAACGAATAATTCCTCAGATGAGTGGGCGATGAGATAAAAGTCTATGGAGAGAGGCACCTACAAGGAGAAGAGAAAAATTTATTGAATATATTCTGATGCACAATGGCCAACTGGATGTTGCGAGAGAAGGAATCATTGAAGACCAGATAACGGAGAAAAGGTATTCCTACGTAGAAAAGGTGAATTCCTAAAAAGGATGTGATGGATGACGTAAGCGTGAAGTAGGATAGCTTGGAGCTCTGCTATTAAACACATACTCAAATCAATAATTCCGCTCTTCATGAGCTCCTTGTGATTAGGCTGTTCCTGGTTTCAGAAGAGAAACGGTATATAAAGCTTTCATATAAACGGCCGTTACTGAAACACACCATCTTGGAGTGTGTTTACCTGGAATGCTATATAAGTTGATTTCGTTGCCATGGATACTACCGGAAGAAGCTGTAACCAAATCAATAAAGGTTTTATTTTTGGAAGAAAGCTCCTATTTACTCGCTGTCACGGAAGCAAGTAAGGCAAATTGGAGAAAGGGTATAAATAAATGATATAAATAATGTTATTTGGATGTTTTCTGCCTATAAAGCATCAGAGTAGTTTATGAAGAACGTTAGGGGAAAGAGTAAATATTTCAATTCATGCGTAGTCTTTCTGTTGTAGTCGGTGAAGTTACGCGACACCACTGACGGAGCAATAAGAACGAGCGTGAAAGCTACTCATTAGTACGCCTCCATGGGACAAAGCAGGGCTAATTTTCATCTCCCAAAATTCGCGAATGTTCTTGCAGTCGGTTCGAAACTTTTCCGCTTGGGATGATTTTTTAATATGAAAACTAAACTCTTTTTTTGATACTCACCATTGGCAGTATCATTGGTAAATGCACACCTGTTCATTGATGATATTTTCGGTAATTTTAGAGAAATTTAGCAAAAATGATTATTATGTCATACAACTCGACCAAAATATTTATACTCATGGCCAGATGACCCTCGCAAATGCCGAAGGTAGGTATCACTGTGTTTGTAGCTTGACGTCAGCTACAAAATAAAATCTCTTATTTGCACATCACTATCTGTATCCATATTTTTCTTCGAGTTGTTTCTTGCTTTACGTACTTATATTTGAAAACAACTTCCATAGAGTTTGCTATGAATATGAATGTATCTTCAGTTAGGATTATTACAATCCTAGGAAAGTACGTTATTGCCATTAAACCAAAATAATTTATAATTAATCAGGAAGACTTGATTCAGGCAGTGTGATCATACTCATAATATAGTACCACCGAAAATCTGCAGTAACCAGTGTATAGTTACACAATTGAAACAAATAATCCACTAGATTTGTGAACTAATTTCTACCAGCAGTACGAAGTAAAATACTTACTTCAGGGGTGAAAATACGAAGCCATGTTGAGCATAAGGAAGTTTTATAGATTGTAACATTAAAAAGTGGTAAAAAGAAGTTATCCAGATAATAATTTGTATTTTCCATATGAAGTCTCTCCTTTCTTATTATTATGTATTGTATTGTTGTGTTGTGTTATGTATTGTAGTGTTGGTGGTGTGATGTTGGCAAGCTATATGAAGGGCTAAATTTCCGATTAAAATAATAGCTAACACAAGAAATGGTAACCGGTCTAAAAGTCTTGGTCCAATCCATTCAAGTGTGACTGATGGTTGAAATCTGAGGAAAGTCACTTAAAACCAGCAGAAATGTTATCATGATTTCAATTGCGGTTATGGATGTAATTTTAAGGGAAAATAATATCTGGTTTGAGCATAACCAATACTGCAATGGACTTCTTTGCGTTTTGATTACGGTCTGGCCATAGACGTAAAGGAAATGTCCGAATCCATTTCGTTTTGGTTATGGTGAATGCAGGAAGGACCCTGACCGAAATGGAAATGTGTTCATTATGATTATGGCTACGCACGACTTAAAATCACTTTTCTGTTAAATTTACAATCTTATTTGCAATCTAAATTACGACCGTAACCGTTTTTGCACCGAAACCTCGCCTCTATATCAGCGCCAGCAGCACAATCATCCTTTTTATTACGAAAGAAGAAACTAAACTTTCACTTCCCTCCTTACTTCTTATTATCTCCATTAGTGAAAACGAAAAGAATTTTGGCGTCCCCCACATATGCTCTGCATGGTATTCGGGTAGACTCAGGCCACGCGATAACCCATAAACTGGCTGCTTTGCATTCATTACTTCCTAGACTGATCGACTTACTTCTCTCCCCATCGGAATACGACGATGGACAACTCACAGTTTATCAGATCATCGATGTAAACGGACACTATAAAGACCTAATTGATATGACCAAAAGAAACACAAAAACCGGCACTCGGCAACGTCATTGCCATTCCGAGTGAGACAAAATTACAAAATTGTATAGGAGGTGCAAAATATCGTTTTACGGCAAAGAATCTTACTAATTATCTCTCAGTAAGCCCAAAGACAAATCCCGCCAGAGTCTCCTTTACGCCGCAATTGATATAGGAAAACCTTTTCGCAAACAAAAAAATTACTGGAGTCCCTTAATTAAATCCGGTGTTAATAACATCAAGTGTCCTTTGTGAGCCAAAGTGTACAGACGGCAGACGGGAACAGAGTGGGTCAAAGGAAACCAAACGCTAGTTTGACAATGAAGGTTGAGATTAACCAATCCTAATTTCCATTTACGCAAGTATTTGTCGGAAAGGGCAAGCATTTCTGAGTTCCAATGGGGGCCTTCCATGTGGGGGATAAAGGAAGAAGTTTGGAGGTCCTGATGGAGTGAAACAGCAGGGAAAACTTTAAAAGACAGCAATGTTTTATTGAATGGCCGTGTATACAATTCTGCATGTCAATTCTCTCCCGCCTCCATTCTATCCCCATCCCAAGCCTCACACCTAGAGTCCCATTTCGGTGCAGTATTGTATATAAGTTACTCCTGGCTTTATTCCTAGCAGTAGTAGTTTTAGGGGAGGCGACCTACAGTTGAGGCCTTTTGCGCCATTAGGAATTGATGAGAATGGAGGAAGGATGGGGTGAAACCCGGCGTCTGCATTAAGCCTACTCTTTACTAAAGTCGCCGAGGGGTCCACAATTTAACGTCCAATCTGAAGGACGGTGTGCTCACTTAAAGCTCTCTCCACAAAGAACCTAAACTAGGAATCGGGATGCCACTGAAAAAGATCTTCCGTCTTCAGGATTCGAACCCGGGCCCTTTGGGTGGGAATCCAGTAAACTGGGCACCGTGCCATCCCGATCCCCAGTCTACTCCTCCCACTTTCATTCTGCAGGAACTACATGGCCCCATATTACATTGATAGATTGGATTAAGACAGATACACACCATCACTGACAACATTAAGCACCCGTTATTATACGTATAGTACGATACATGACTATTAAAAAATCAAACCCAGTCACTCTTACTTTTAAATTCAAAAATGAAAATTGAAAGCAAAAGGGGAACATCAGGGGGTAGAACGTTGGACTGGAGTCGGAGGGTAGGGGTTCGATTTCCGGGGACCCCTCCGAGTTCCCTCAGCTTCTCACAAGCTGAGTAGTTTTTTCGGGTACCAGAACCTCCTGGGCGCCATAGGTGTTTAAGGAAGGGATCTGCTGCCCCTCCTACCCTGATGTGTGAATTTCAAATCTTTATAGGGCTATGTGAGCTCTACTCTCATTTATTGAACCGACCTTCCGGTTGGTAACTGTGGTGGTGGTCTATGGATATTACGTTACCCGTTGAATCCACGACGACAGTAGAGGTGAACCTTTTGATGGATATGCTCTAAATTGACTAAATATTCACCTTTTGGTGTCACACCGCCGTCTAACTTGGTTGTGTGGATCTCATTACGAAGCGCGTTGCATATTCTTAGTCATGGAATAATTACACCAAATGGATCCAGGAATCGTTTCTCATATGAAGCTTATATTTTAATTTTTTGTGAAATGAAATATGATCATTTGAGCGTTAAATAGGTGGGAGAGTGTGGGAGACATGTGGGAGAGTCAATGTAGGATAGCCATATTATTAATTCAAGAAATTTGGGAGGTGGATGATCACACCGGACCAGGTGAGCGATAAAAAGCTATTCATTAAGACACCTAATTTCCGATTCCATAAATTTCTTAGCTATCCAGGAGTAAGTAACGCGAAAAACAAGAGGATAGGTAATGAGGTGAGATGGAGAGATACCAATTATATTACGAGTTGATATAAAATTAACAACAGGAACATCAATTCGCACGGTTTCCTTAAAGTGGGTGCAGATTTGGATCATAACTTAGTGTCTATGAAACGCCAACTTAAAATTCAAGGATGATTTAAAAGAGAAGGTGGAACGTTGAAGCTTTAACTTGGATAAAAAAGAAGTTATACCAGGAATCAGCTGATAAAATTATAAATAAGGATAAGGGGATGGGAAGGTAAGGGGGAGGTGGGAAGATCTCAAAATATGGATAACGTGAGTAGAAGAGAAAACAATAGGAATCGTAAATAGGTATGGAATTAAGAAGACATGGACTTTAAGAGAGACGTTTGGGGGGTTGGAAGAGAAAAGGAAATGGGATAATGTGAAAATGGAGTAGGGAGAAGACGGTGCAGAGAATAAAATAATAAGAAATGAGTCAATAATACTGCGGAGGGCACATTTAGAGCATAAAGTATAACATAATGAGAGCGTAGAGTAAGTAGGTAAAAAACATTACGTGTATCACTCAGAGCTCCAAATTCTAAGGGTTGTCAAGAATAAAAAAGTATAAACAACTATGAACGGTAAGAACGAAAAAGTTTCAGGGAAAGTGAAGAGGGTGGAAGTAACAGTACATACTAAAGATTTAGGGGCATTACAATATGACACAGAGAAGGAATTTTATGTGGTGAGGATAAGTTGGGTAAAGGAAAACTCGACTGAAAAAGCCCTTCGGTGATAAAGGCAAATGTCTTGGTTGGAATACAGAACACCTCCGGATGATTGCTTACGGGATTAGGGAAAAGCAAAGGAGAAGCTTTCATTGGCTTATACATACCAATTATGAAGGAGGGATTTGGCCAGGTGACCTCGATATGTAAATATTTAATCTGAAAGAAAGGAGGAACTATGAGCGACGACAGAAGAGTCGTAATTTCACGACTCCATGAAGTAACACTCTATTATAATTATTATTAACACATTATCAATGGATTATAATGGAAAGGTTGCAGAGAAATGGAAAACTCTAACTTAGGTTGCAATCCAGAGGAAAAGGAGGCCAAAAAAAAAATTGGTGAAAATTATAAGCAACTAATTAGGCGAATAATTCAGGTCCCATTCAAAACTCAACAAATACCAGTAGATTTCCGAAAATAATTTATCAATATTAAACGAGACAACCAGTGATCCAGAGGTTTTGGGACACGAAGATGTTTATAAAGCCATCATCTAGGAAATTATGAATTAGTTGTGAAAAGTGTTTGTTGAAAGAGGGACTCATGGAGTCTTTCGGACAATCATGTGTGGGCGTTTTACCTCGGTATTCTTTTAAAACTGGAAACTGCTGCCCCAGTGTGGTACTATTTTCATATCTTTTAATGTGTGAAATTCAGGAATCAGACAGACTGAACCACAACTAAAATTTCATTCCGCTGTCTAATATTGTTTTGTAACGTGAAAGAAACGCCATTTCGGTGCAACGATTTAAAAATCGTTATTCCGCAGGAAATTAATCTTTTTTTTTCAAATCAATGTGATTCATTTACGAGCGATAATGTCAAAATTGGATTTTGATGAAATTTATTTGTTTGCTTGAATTATCGGCCGAAGTTCAGAGATTTATATCTTCATTTGAATGTAATTTAGAGAGAGTCAGAATGTATCGGTGAACTTGGTATATTTGTACAAAGTTTTAGTTTGAATTCATTACAGAATAAGAGATACTTGTTGCGCGATCAAAAATCTCGCGGTCGAATTTATTCCCATTGTCGCCGATGAAAAGAGAAATAGAATTTAAATGAATTTATTGCTCGTGGGCTTGAAAATGAACATTAAGAAGTTACAAAAATAATTATGGCAATGCAAGAGCTCATATTTTATTACTCTTGATATAAAATGACGCAAAAATACGTGGCTGTGTAACACATTCGTGAAATATGAGAATTGAGAAACTTTTGTGGGATAAATTTTTAAATAAAGTCTCCTTTCATAAAGTAGCCATTGAAGAATAATTACTGGTATATCGTGGAATGCCTAGTCTTTTACGATTGTGCTCCAAAATCCTCAAAATATTTTTGTTATGCAAGAGTTCGTATTGGGTATGATAAGTAATCAGGAGATGGTAACATTGGCCTTTTTCCCTTTGGAAATCGAAAAATTTCGACCAAAAATCGTAACAGGTAGGGTTTTTTTGTAATTAAACAATGTATACAGAAGGGAGTCGAAAGATATTTTATTCTGGATTTAACAACCTGCCAGGGACAATGAGAGGTGAACCTTCTTGAGATAAAGGGAAATGTTAACATCTTTTGGTAAATAGAAAACGTATCTTAAGTATGAGATTGGTAAACACCGAAGATTTTTGCTAATATCTTCATTAAATCATAAGAGTCAAGGCAACAGTAATCAACACGAGGGAATAATAAAGAACATACTATGAGTTGTTTTTTGATCTGTAATGGTAGCAGTTATTCTTGTATTTTAATTTGATATAGTATCATATTAACAAAGTTGATAGAAATAATTTACAACATCTTGTTATTACTAATAACAAGCACTACAAGAACATAAATGAAAACAAGTACTTTTTCCGGGACAAGTTATTGACGTACGTAACCTCGAAGTGTTTAACATTAGTTTAACAACGCATATGCAAAATTAAAAAAAACTACATTATGTAAAGGACAGTATCGGAACTTATGCCACTAAATTTCCTTGGATTTTCAAGATTTATTCATTTATGCCACCATTATGCGTCAAATAATTGGTTACCGCCCAAGAACTTGCATAAATATATCAATTTACTCTGGCAAGGTTGTCATTCAGCTCGTTGAAAGATAAATGGTAAATACGAGGCCATCGACCTACAATGTGCACTTATTATTTTTTATAGAAGGACGAGCATGAATCACAAAACCCTCAGTAATCAAAGCGAAGGTTGATTTGATAGCAGTTTGAAAGTAGAGGTCACCTACTACTTAGCCCAAAGGCGAAATCACACTTCAGGGTAGGGTGCCTGTATCGCATATAGTTTTCCAGGAAGATCTGGTACCCGAAGGATCACACAGCTGGGATCCCAGAGGTTTTTGCGGGAATTGAACCCGAGCCCTCTGGTCAGTAGGTCTAACCCCTGGACTACCGCGCCCCTAAGTGAATCTAATACAATGAATGCTGCTCTTCATTTTGATTTTCCCTTGCGTAAAATGGCTGTTATTCATCCTCAGATACCCCGATGTGGCTGCTGGTCGCTCGACGGCTACACAAAGTTTCCCTCTTCCTGTCACAGAATAAGTACCTTTGTGGTACTTGCCATTAGAAGAGTGTGCGTACTTTAGTTTCCTTTTCATTCGCTGCTGGTCGGATGTGATTGGCCGTGCAATGGGAGTGGCAATCTCACAGTGGAGTGGTTCCATTCCAGGAGGCCCTTTTGACATGACAGTCTGGTCTCAGCACGTCATCGCATGGGAAGATAAGCTGTCTTGAGGAAAAGAGATTACCTTCAGAGGGAATCAAATTAAACCCGAGAAACAAAGGAGGACGCTACATCGATTTGGAAATGGTCTGCAATTTATGAATTCGTTATTCTACTGAAGTAGTCCTATCTTAGATGCATGCTAGTAATGACGCTAAAATTAAAAAATATATATTTTTAATGATTTTGTGAAACCCATTTATCTCACTCATTTTACAAATTTTGACGCATATATTCGTTAAGATATGTCAAATCTTGTGGCTGAATTACACTTTAATGGTTTGCCTGTTAATGGAGAGTCGGGGCTTGATGGCTAGAAGCAACCGTTTCTGTGGGATGCGTGTGTGACTTCTGAGGCCATTTCCGCCACTTAGTGCTAATGGTTAACTATGGACATGCAGACATTTGAGGAGGAAAGCTGGAGAGCTTGTCGGCGTCAGCACTGGCCTATTATTTAAGACAAGCTGCGATGAAAATTCCTTCCATACCTCATCAAGTACGAGGATACGCATTATCGAATTGACCTTAAATATATTGGAATGATTGCATTTTTTAGGTGTTTGTTCACTGTGGGATAACGGTGTCCAATCTATATTAAAATTCAGACGAACAATGAAGAAGAATTAATCAGTAAAACAATTATAAAATTAAGTAAGCAAAACATAATATGGATTTCTATATTTTATCAAAGTTGATGTCTTCTAATGCATGTCTTCTAATGTGAATGGAAATACTTAAAAAAATTCCGATTTTGGAACCACTATGAATGGGGATGTCTTCGGTGTCATGACTGGATTGCTAATACCGGCAAGATAGGTCATAGTCGCCGGCAAGATAGGTCATAGTCGCCGCTTCAATTCCAATGGCTATGAATTTAGAGAACTTCAAAGTTGGAGTAACACCATTCAAGAATCACAACCAAAATACGTATACCCTGCATTGATAAAGAGTTAATTTTGGATTATGAATTAGTTCAATCGGTGGATTTCTCCGAATTTTTGAGTTCTTCTTTGCATTCAAATGAAACGTTTAATTCGTTTAATCATCTGATGAATAATTTTACGAGCGTTCCCAACTCTATGCATACCATTGTTTTGCCAAGTCGCGCCCATTTCATGTCTGCACCTTTAATTTGGAGGGAGAGCATGAGACTTAGCGAGTTGACCTCGATTCCGAATAACTTTTCGAGGCATTCGCACCGAGTGAAAAGGGGGTTTCGCTGTCAAATCTCGCACCTCACGGATTTGGCTCTAAGAGCAAACCAGTGTTTACGATAAAAAAATGACAACAATGAACGTCGTTTCATTTGATAACCACTGACCCAAAAGTTATGGAATCCGCACCCATGAGACCCACCGTACCCAAGAGTACGGGTGTAGCAGAATTTATCCCCGCCTGTGGCCCCCTCCACGATCCACCTAATTTCCATATGAAGGGACATAAGGAGGGGAGAGAACGCAGTGTGGGCATTGCATTTAGGGTTAGCTCCCGCCCCATCGGTAACTTATGATCGCACTCTTGCTGTTGGCCCACTTGCATAAATTACTACTTGAGCGGGGTGAGATTAAAACTGCATCCCCTCTTCCGAATAATAAGTGCATTCGAGCCGGATCTGGAGCCAGCGGGAATCCCAAGCGCCATCGGCGGTGATTGCATCGATTCGCTGACCTTTGCTCTGCACCAAGACTGGGGTGAATGTGAGAAATATCGAAATTGATCAAGGGATATATTAGTAATAACTATTGAAATAAGTCATAAGACTACTATTGAAAGTGATCAAGGGATATTATGACAAGAACCGAAAGTGATCAAAAGACGAGCATTCAAAGGGATCAAGGGATATTATGAGTATCGAAGGTGATGGAGGGATAATCATGGTTCTGAAGCCGTCTCTTATCAGCACCTGGAGAGTATATCAAGGGAAATGCTGGATTAAACGCATACAGTTCTTCATTTAGTTGCTCGCCAGTTCATGGAAATAATGAGTGATAAAATAGTGGGCGTGAAATAGTATGAAAGATATTAATGAAAACGGGATGATAGGCGCAGATTGGTGGTTTTTGAAGGCTGGGTGTGGAGACGGATGGAAATGGTGAAGTGGACAGAAAGGAAAACAATTGAGGAAGTGCTGGGTGTGGCGGGGGAGGAGAGGGGATATTTAGGAAAAATCATAAGGAGGCAGGAAAAATGGATGACAAGCAAAAGCAGGGATGGATGGATCGGCAGTGAGGTCTTGAAGACTATAATAGAGGGGAGAATATTGGGCAAACGAGGAAGGGGCAGGAATAGGATAGGGACGTTGAACGGAATGTAGGGAGGAAGGAAGTATAGGGAGATGAAGAGGGGCTTTTTGTATAGTAGGATTATGGGTGACGTTTTGTTAGAAGAGGAGGGTAATTTTTGATAGTTGTGTCCATCCAAAACCTACCTTAACCGGTAGATTACCTATAATAATAATAATTAAAGAAAACTTTGGTGTTGAGTAAGGGGTCGCTACCTTACATCAACATCTACATAAATACCCTGCGAGCCACCAAAAAGGTGTGTGGCAGGGGGTGTAGCACCATGAGGGAAGGGTAAGGGTTAAGGGGGTTGGGGGTTAGGTGAGGAAAGGTGGGGGGAACCTGTAAGAAAAAATATATACATATATACATATTCACATATATATATGCACACATATATTAAAATATATATATATATGGCAGGGGGTGTAGCACCATGAGGGAAGGGTAAGGGTTAAGGGGGTTGGGGGTTAGGTATATATATATATATATATATATATATAAACCATAAACACAGTAATCAACCCGAAGGTCGGTTTAGTAGGTGATGGTAGAGCTCACCCATGTACCAAGCCCTATACGGCATGTGAATATTCACACATCAGGGTAGGGGGGCCAGTTCCTTTCCCTGTGCCGGTTATGGTTTCCCAGGAAGATCTGGTACCCGAAAAATCAACTAGCTTGGGTGGAGCTGCAGGTGCCCACAGTGCCTTGCCCGGGAATCGAACCCGGGACCCTCTGGTCAGCAGTCCAACGCTCTACACGCTAGACCACCGCGACCCGCATATATATATATATATATATATACACATGCATACATATGAATGCTTACCTAAACCTTATTATGGATGCAAAACCTGGATCATAGAGAAAGTAGAAATATGAAAACTGGACGCATTCGAAGTTTGATGTTATTAACGAGAGTGGGGAATTATTTGAAAAGGTAGATTCACCTCCTATAGAAATTTAAAAGCGTGGAAGAGGAGGTGATATGGTGGAAGAGCAATTAAGAGTAAGTTTTCTTAGTCATATACATTTATTATTATTATTTAAACAATTATTTCAACATTATATACATGTTAAGACATGAAATTCTAGTGAAAAATATTTGAGGGGCTACAAAGGGGACGTGAGGAAGGGCACAGGAAGAACACGAAATTTAAACGGAGTATTCAGAAAAGAGAAGAGTGGAGGCATATTGCATATTCAAATCAATCATGGACAACCACATCCAAGGACAAGAATGAGTGAAAAGGAATGCATTGTCAGAGCATGTTTTGTATACCGATAAATTAGAGAAGGGATATTTTAAAAATTAAATGTGGACAATAATATTAATATTGTAATGTAAGAGGTTGTCGTTGGCCCACATGCCCGCTTTCATATTACCAACTCTAAAAGCCATCACAGGGAGCTTAAATCAGGCTTTGGAGTATGGTAGGTGGAAAATTGGTGGATTCATCATACAACTCATCTGTGTTCCGCTCTTGTGATCGCGCGCTTTGGTAGTGAAAAATGATACATCCTTTCTGTCGGTTCAATATTCTTTTTTTCTTTCTACGGTTTCATATCCGACATTTAAGAAGATTCAGGTTCCAGTCACCAACAGTAAATTCCGGGAAGAAAGTTGAAAAAAGTCTGATCGGTAGAACCTTGCAGGCACCACTTAACGGCATTCTTGAGTGTAGTTGAAACTCTGAGAAAGTTGTCCGGTTCGAAATAATGACAACCAAATTCAATTTGTAGCAAAATGTTTGGATGATCATTGGTAAGTTTTTCGCGAATTACGGAGCTTTTCACACGAAAGTTCTTTAGCGTAATACAATAAAATTACTAATTTTCTCGCACCTGGAATCCAATATAGGGTGCTCAATACAGTATCCGGTCATTTACGGCGAACCAAGAGTAAACCACTGGTAAATTCAACACAGAATTTTCTACAAAGAATGATTGCGGTACATCGCTCCCATGTACAACAGGGAAATAAAAAGCCATTTCTCTTGTTCTCTGCTGTAGCACCATAATATTAAGTCGCTTTCCTTTATAATATAAATCTGGACAATCCCCAGGCGTAAAGAAGACAACTTTAAAGAAATATGATAGATTTTAAAGAAACTGGAACATATCCGCCTTAGAGACGGCGAGAAACCGTCAACAATGGACAAAACCAAGCCAAAACTCAGCCTTGGAAATTATAATTTAGGTGAAAATTAGGTAAACAAGTAGTTTGGAGCACAATATGGTCATAAGGGGATTTGCATTCCCGCAGAATGAACGCCTCTATTGCCAAATAAAATTAATAGCGACGTGTTTGCGATACCTCGGGATTCGCTGGCTTTTGGAAATCAAATGATTTAAAGTTAATGAAATGTTAATAACATAATGGCGACTTAGGTTGTGCGAATGAAATATATGGGGTGAAATCACAGGCTTATTTTCTTTTCCTTTCTTCCTCATTAGTAGAGAAATTCCAAGAACTAAGTCCTTTCATTGCATATGGTGGCATTGTATTTTGGCACGTTGTAAAACTCAACCGAAAAAATACCAAGTTCCATTTTAAGAACTAAGCCGACTCTGATTTAAGCGGAAGTGAAGCAAGTTTGCAATTCAAATGAATATCATCAGCCGTGAAAAAACATACAAATGAGAGCATTTCAAGCTCACCTTCTGCGACCCCTAAAAAAATTTCAACCTCTATCACACCGCATAATTAAAAATTACATGAGCGCGTGGCCGGCGGCCTATGGCAGTTTAAGCAATCGCTTGTGGGAATGGAGACAATGGGTCTTGCCCAGACTTACCTCAGGTAAATGTTGATATCTAATACCTCGCGCTTGACAGTTGGGGATAAAGGCATATGAATTATACAAGAGATACTTTTTTTAATTTAATTCCGTTTGGTCATAAAAGATTTATTTGTTAGAAAAAGTTTTTAATTGCTGTTTTAGTTTCCTACCATTATACTTCACCTTTATACATTTACGCCGTTCATATCTAAGCACTTTTCGTAATGCACCAGCTTCTTTAATCCCTCAGCATAAAAGTTCGCCACTTGGGCATTGAACCAATTGAGAGTGGCGGTTTCGATTCCTTTTTCGTCTTCAAAGCTTTGTCCACCAAACCAATCTTTCAAGTGCAAGAAGAGGAAATAGCCGCTAGGTGCGAGGTCGGGACTGTCGATAGCGATCCAAAATTGTTCGTCTACAGTTCATTCTTTGCTATTTGTGTTGGCTGGTAAGCATTTTCGGTACCCGCAGAGCTTGTGATATCCGAGCTTTTCCGTAACCATTGTGTAAATAGTGGTTCGTCCAACAAGAGGAAATTTATCAGCCAAAGATCTACTCGTGAATCGACGATCAGATGCATTCTTGGCCAACTTGTTGAATGATTTTATCGGTCTAGATACTGAGCCCGCCACTCCGCTCTTCATCATACACATTTGTGCGGCAATTTTTGAAGTTTCGACACTTCACTGGCATCCTTCACTCATCAATGTAGGTCAATAAACTAAGCACACAACATGATGAATTGAGGCATCATAATATTATTTTTCACCCAAAAATTGCGTTAGTATTCAAGATTATTCGGGTCTCCCACCGGATCCACGTTCGTAGGTTTGCCGACGTTTCGATGGCCGAGTCGTCCATTGTCCTCAGGGCATGAGGACGATGGACGACTCGGCCATCGAAACGTCGGCAAACCTACGAACGTGGATCCGGTGGGAGACCCGAATAATCTTGGAAAACATTATTCACCGGGAAAGTACCAGATCATTATTCTTGTCAGTATTCACTTTGCAACTGGCGGGAACAACGATTTTCGCGGACATCGATATCTGCATTCACCAACAGGTAATCCCTGAATGAAAATAATAAATACTGTGGCTTTGGAAACAATCAATAGATGGTGCTATATGCGTACAACTTCTTCCTGACACGCCAATGTTTAAATATAAGAAACGCCCCTTAATATTTATTATACCTCGTACGTGGGTCATTAAATAAGTCTTTGGAAAACATAGAAAAACAAATTCTTTTTGGTGGATCATTTCATTATTCCCCATACAATTGTCTCTATTTAGTTTAATATACTTTTCCCAGCGTTTCTATAACTTTTTAAGACTTTCTGAAGGTCCCCAAAACGGAAATTTGTTTTGGCGATAGCCTCCTCATTTGGCATGAATCATTTTCTTCCGCCGAGACATTTTTTTCAAGTTTAGAAATTAAAAAGCCACTTTTGAACCTTAATTCCGTATTTTTCTACATTGAAGCTTGCCAAATGTGCAACCGTGTATTGTCTTGTTGAAAGAGAATTTTTTTTGCCAATTGAGGACGTCTTTTTCTTGGTTTCATCTCTCAACCGGTGCAACAACGAAGCATAATACCCAATTTTTATTGTTTGTCCTTTTTGCAAGTAATCGATGTAGATAATTCCGCGTACATCCCAATAACCTTGACCATCAACTTATCGGTCGACTTTACTGTTTTCTCCTTATTTGGAGCCAAATCACCTTTAGAAACCCTCTGTTTCGTCTGTTCCATTGTCTCTGAACTGTAGTTAAGTATCCATCTTTCATCCACAGTTATGTGTTGGTATCGACGAAGAAATTCGTCAAGATTGCAACAGAACAGCGCCAAACCTGCCTCCGGAACGACCAAACAATTGCGCTTATTCTCCATGGAGAACATATGCGGCACCCATCTAACCGAGAAAGTTCTCACACCCAATTGTGCGTTCAAAAATGACAATACTGTACCTAGTGATATACCCGTGACCTCAACTATTTCGTAAAATTTGATTCGTCGATTACTCAAAACTGTTTAGTAGAATTTGTCCATCATATCGGAGGCATTCACTTCTAATGGACGCCCTGAACGATGTCAATCATTTATGGATGTAGGATGGCGTTAAAAACTCTCATTCACCCATTCGAAAACAATCGAAAACACAGGAACAGATATGCCATAAACTTCATCCACTTCGGATTTGATCTCTTTCTATGTTAAACCCTCAAACAGAAGTGTTTAATCACCTCAGGGAACTATTTTGTCGTATTATTAATAAACAAACATTTGTTACTTAAATCAACTAAGAAAATAAAACCATGTGATAGATATAGCTGAAACTGGAACCACATTCTGGAGAGACATGTGACCCTACCAAAAGAAAACCTTTTCCGATGCTACGAGCGCTCTCTCTAGAATTTTCCAAGGAGTTTTGAGCGACCAAAGTGTATGTGATATGAAGCATATAAATGAAAGATATTTGAATTCAACAGTCATTCATTCTGAGGGCAACGCCGAGGATGGCTGTTAATGTCTCCGCGGGACTGGCGGCGGTCGAAATGGATATCTCCACGAAGTGTAATCGTTGGAGCGGGCCACTGCCCCGGTCTTCTGCCGCTCCGTAATAAAAACAGGTAAGACGACATTGAACTGGTCAATCAGGTACCCGTGGTCAACAGATTACCCAGCGGACAACCGAACCCTGTGAGTAAACATTCCTTTTTGACCCCTAATTTTCCCTCGTGCCACTCCTTTGTCTCTCCTTATAATTTAAGGATATTGACAAATTTATTTAATCACGTGTACAATTACGTTGATCGACATGTAAACTCTTTGCTGTACACATAAAATACCAAGTTTTCTGTCAAAATTTAATTATTCGTAAGACAGTCTGGTTGCAAATTTAAGATATGATAAGGAATCTACAAATCCATCTCTGGGCGTTGCAATAACTCATTTCACTTACATTTTACAACGCACATTAGCAGAATTAAAAAAGTAATACTTGTAAGCACCAAACAAACCACATCGTGTAACATTCATATGGCAGTGATATTCGTACTCCTTGTTTAAAGGCTAACGCTAAAGAAATTCGGAACGAGCTGCGAATCGACGGGCAATACCGCAGAGGTGGGGACCATTCGGTCCGCCGTGCACTTCGCTTCAGCTCTTGAAGATGTCGCAGAATGGTCCATCTGGCGAACAATACGAGCGCCTCACATTACCACAAGCTTTCCAGCTTGCCTCCCCGCTAAAATGTACGCATTTGGATATTCAGTCCTCGTCTCCAAAAAGTGTGGCATAGAAAATAAAATTCTCTACCGATTAGGAGTTGTGGCGGCAAATGTTACACCTGCATTGTGATCGCAAGCATTTGACATTTTCGCGTATTTTATTGCGACTTGCACCGCAGCGCGGAGCAATCAATCCTCTCGAAGTCTCGAATGAGGCAGTTTCGAAAGAATGAGTCGCCGTGAAACGCCTCGTGAATGGAAGTGTTGCTCGCATGCAGCTCGCCCCTAATCACGAAGGGTGTGTGGGCGGGCAGAGGGTGTGAGAGTTGCGGGAGACAGGCGGAAGAATGCGCTAGGAGTTCTAAGAAGACGTCCCTCAACGAAGGGCAGCTTGTTCCTCGAGAGAAGACTGGAAATCGGGTGATCTGGAACAAGGTTTGATCGATCCTCATCGCCATCGACTCCTTAAATTTCGTAGGCATACGTCCTCCTTGTCCAAATTAATGCCGCCTCTTCCAAAAAACGGTAAATGGAAGGCTCCATTACATCATTCGCGGGTGGTCCGAAGGCTATTTCCAAAAATTTTTCACATGGAATTTCCATTTTGAATGAGAGCATTTCCGAGGACCAAACCGTAACGGTACGATCCAATGACAAAGAATTAGCACAAATTCCCCATTCGCCAAATATAAGGCAATTTGGTTATATTGTGGGTTAGAAAATATATTAATTGCTAAGCAAAATAATAGGGGTTAGTTTATAAATATTTGCAATCTTGTAATCACAATCAATTCGCCAAATATTAGGTCGATTGAAAATTGTCGTGCGTGATAAAGTGATCAATAAATATGTCAATTGATGTGGTGTTGAGTCTTTGTTTTAAACTTTTGTTTCGAATTAATTTATATATGAGAACGCGAAGAGATCATGAGAGAAGATTGTGTCTCCAATTTTCTCGTTAGACTATCAATTTTATTGACTAAAGACCTCTTGAGAATGAGAAAGTAAGTCAGTAAATTGAGAAATGTTTTTTTAGAAACAGCAAAACAACTCGATCATTATTCATACTTTTCCACCGGCGCATCGAAATTTATAATTCAGTAAAAGTTTTTCATTGAAAGGGGGCTGCTACTTATCATTCTAAACCCCGTTATTCAGTTCAAAAAGCTAAAAGGCAGTATTAATCGTGGGGGAGTGCTTGATTCCCATCGCGGGAGAAATCCGGATGAAAGATAACACAGGCCAACAGTGTTTTTGGTGCCGGAGCTTTTAATGCTGATTTAAAGAACAATTGGGGTGCTGAATCCAATTATGACACTAGTTTTTTCCTATCAGCTATAATTTTCAAGATATAGATATGTTGTTACTTACGTAAAAAAATCTTCTACATGATGATATGGGAATATTATATTAATAACACAGGCCAACAGTGGTTTTGGTGCCAAAGCTTTTAATGCTGATTTAAAGAACAATTGGGGTGCTGAATCCAATTATGACACTATTTTTTTCCTATCAGCTATAGTTTTCAAGATATAGATATGTTGTTACTTACGTAAAAAATCTTCTACATGATGATATGGGAATAGTATATTAATAATTATCTCATTGGCCTACAATATAGAAATATACATAAAACTTATTGACAGTTTATTGAAAATAAAAGGAACACCGCAGAGTGGTTATAAATTAGTATACTTATAGATTTATTTAACTTTGAAAATTATTTTCCGGAATATATCAAATATTAAAACAACTAATCGTAAGATGTGCCATATCTAAAAAAGTAGAGCTGTTAAATAAAAACGGATTTCATACTTGGATTCAGCTCTACAAATATAGTTAAAATCATCACAAAGATTCCCGGCACCAAAAAAAAATTTTTTTTGTAGGCCTGTGTAATCGTGCGTGGAGTGTCTTAAATCTAATTCCAGCTAGTTTGCTTCATTTAGTGTGTGCCCTCGCTCTGAGGACAACAAAGGATTAGCAAAAAAATCGGAAGTTGGGAGTGGGTGATTGGAGGTTCGGGACCCCAGGGATATGGTGGAATATGGGGGGGGGGAGCTGGAGGGTGCCAGTCTGAAGAGGTGATGCTGAGGCAGGGATTTATCCGATGGGGGAACAGCCCTAGTGTAACTCGTACGGGCCAAAAGAAGAGCAAATACAATATTTGCTTCATTTTATTGCAAAATCAATCGATCGCTATGGTATAATGGTATAATGTATGAAAAAATGTTCTCGATGGTAAGGGCAAGCAGTGCCGACGTACTCGTAATACCATGATTTGCTTGTCTTGTCGTCGCTAGTTTTTTTACCGGAATTTCTAGAAAAATTAGATGATAACTTTAGATCCACACAAAAGGATGAATATTCTTTCCATTTGTTAAGCGTTTCACCTAGGAAAGTGCATTTACTGTATACATAAGCACATATCCTCAACGCCGTGTCCCTTAGTAACAGTCAAGAAATCCTGCTTTTAAGTTACGAAGGGAAATTGAGTCTCTTGTACGTGCCAAATTCTTCCACTCCACGCTATCCAAGCAAAATTCTTTCGCCTCCTTCGGAGGAGTCTCGGTTCACCCATACTCCCACATGACTTCATGGCTTTTCTCCCCTTTCTTCTCAAACTATTTGTTCTACTCTCATACATCTGTTTGGTGATTCGATTTCCATCCATTCTCTCAACTTTGCCATACCAGCATAGCCAACTGCTTTCCTGCGTGTCTATTTAACGACTCATCCAATCCACGTTCTTGTGAAATCGCGTCGATAAGTATGAGGAAAGTCTAAAGTACGAGAAATGGCACACCTTTATTTACGATACTTTAGTTAGATAATCAAATCTCTCCGCCAACATTCGCACGCAAGTTCCTCTTAAAAAATATCATCACTACATGAGAATTCATTAATTTTAGAAGATTTTAGATAGAATGATTTGAGGTGTCACTTTGTGGAAGCGATTCGTATCGGAAAAGAAAATGCTTTGTTATATATTTATATGCATTTGGAAAAAAAATTTCTTTTCCGATGGATTTTAAATTACAATCTTCAGACGAGCTCTGTTCAATTAAGAATGGAAACAAGCTTCTCATTCCCATTATTTTTTGTACAAAATTTAAATTTGATGCTATCTTGTTTGCTTAGTTTGTATCATACAAGTGGAAAAAAATAATTATTTAAACTCCAGTAATGTATCAATGACATTAAAAATGTAAAGTTTAGGAACGTCGTTCAATATGAAAACATGGCAATGAGTCTCTTTTCTCCCTTTCAACATTTATATCAAGACCGAATAGTTATTTAGTATAGATCCGGGAGCCTGGAGCCCTGCAAGAGTCCTTAGAAATCCCTTACATTTCTGAGAGAAAATATTCCCTTGCAGGTTTCCCTTTGGCAAAAAAACAACGCACAGTGCATTTGACAAAATCCCCGGAATATAATAGCATGCTAAAATATTTATTCATGTTTCCCGATTTTTCCCTCGGTTGAGGGATTCCGCACTCTATAAGTGGCCGTGCGTGACAGCGCAATAATAACCAGACGTAGATCCCGATGCGACAAAAAATCTGTCTCTTGAAGTCTTACCCTAAATTTTTTTTCTTGAGTGAGATATTTAAAAAAGCCTGATTCATCTTTTGGCGAATCGTATCCCCGGTGAGGGATTAAGGAGGAGAGTAACGCTTTGTGAATCTCACTATTAATATTTTTTTCCCAGGACGCGGTTTTCGACAAATGTTGTCATCTTCAGGTGCGTTCTACAAAATTTGTTGAAATCCGCTCCGTAGAAATATTACTTAAAATTGGAGTACAAGAATTTTGTTCCTTCACTTTGTTTTGGAGAAATTATACAGACCGAATAGAAATTTTTGTTTTGAAGAATCATAAACACGGTTACCAACCCAAAAATCGGTATGATAGGCAGAATGCACGCAATACTTAGCCCGACGGCGTGCGTAATTCAAATATCAGGGCATGGGGGGCCAGTTCGCTGGAAGATCTGGTACCCTACAAATTACACAGCTCGGGTGTAGTTGAGTGTGTCCGGGAACCATTCAGTCAGCCCTGGACTACTAGTTTACCATATTCTCGTGTTATTATGTTTAAAACTTTATTGTGTTTCTGGAGATAATTTTGGGACCGATTCTGATGGGAGAAAAACTATGGATATAACGTAATAACGTATGTGGAATTAGTCATGCCGGCAAATACTTACATAAATAAATAAATATATAAATATATATATATATATATATATATATATATATATATATATATATATATATATATATAATGTACACAAGTTGATCCCCCTGTTTGCTACGTACATGCGTGTATTGATTTCCCACCTACGTTTACCCAAGTCTCCAATTTTATCATGCCTCCCTAACGTTTTCCTTCATATACATGCATTGAAAAGAACAGGGTCCAATGGACATCTAAACCTTATTCCTCTGACCATTCTACTTTCCACTCGCTACCCACACCCGTACAGTCTGAGACGTACAGGTTACGGTTAACTCCCTCTCTCTTCCCCAGTCTCCTCCTATTTTATTTGCAAAATATTCATTGATTGTGGGAAGGTGACCCAATTGAATGCCTCACCAAAATCTACGCGGCATTCAAATATATCCTCATTTAACTCTTATGTTCCCCTCTGCAAATGATTTAATCCCTTAGTATCTCGGGGATATGTCCTCGGCTATCGGTCGCCTCCCCTAATACCACCATTACTATTGTTAATATTGTTGTAGGTGACTATTCGCTCCTACGGATGGCCTGGGCATCACTGGCGTACCCTTGACCAGCGCGGGGTTTTCCCATTGCCGGGGCGTCCTTTTGAGTCGGCAGGGCATTTCCCCAGGATCGCACCCCCGCAAAACATTGCACCTGTGGGGAAGGATTACAGGTCACTGCACTCCTCCTGCCCAAGGCCATGACGTCAAGAGCTCACGGGTAGTTCTAAGAATGACGTTGTGACGTCGTTAGGAACTGGAAAAAGGGCAAGCGCCCGGTCTCGGGGGCAGATTGGTGGGGACGGCAGACGAGGTTGGCTGGCTGAGAGGAGACTGCGGACACGGATCTACGGGCTGTGTCGAGAATCGCAACACCACCATTCCCTACTCCTGGCTCTGGACCTCCCTTCCCGTACCGATCTCCGTCGTCAAAGTAAGTGTGATTCCCAATTAACAACCTATCGGCCAATTCTGTGTTCACTCCCACCACGTCCTGTCGCGGCGACAATACCCTACCATTTTCATCTACATAAATACCCTGCGAGCCATCAAAAAGGTGTGAGGCAGTTTACAGTAGTTACTCCGTCTGAAAACTATTCCTTCCTTACTTCCATGTTTAATTAAGTCGAAACAAATACAAAAACTAACTAAATAAAACGCGATATTTGATAACTAAGGTAAAATATTTTGGTTTTTGCACAGAAGGTCATGTTTTTTTGTTTTAACGTTTTGTCCCATTATTTCTTGCATCATTCCAGGCAATTTACTTAGATCATGTTTTTCGTGTGCCAAGAAAAGGGACGAAATTTTATTCTTTGCATTTAGTGGCGTTTGTGCAATATCGAGGAAGCATTCCACACTCGAATTTATATGATGACATTTCCGAATTTTCATACATGATGAAATGGGAAACCACTACTGTGGGTACGTGTGAGGGTGAAGTCAATCTCCTTACGTTGGTCTATTTTCATTGCCAATTTCCCTCGACTTCTTCATATGATCTCGCTTACAAATGTATTGCGGGGATTACATAATTTCCTTTGCCTCAGCGTTGAACTAATTTGATTTTTCTTCATGTAATAGGTGCATGACAGCCAAATACAGTAAAATTGGGTGGCACATCAAGTGAGTATGCGTGCACTGGAAATGCTTTGATAGCTCGTTGTAGGGATCCGTATTTGAACCACTCTTCCCATGAGGCCAGCAATGGACGCTATTAGATTTCTTAATGAGAGTGAGAGAAGGATACGGCCAGGAGCAGTCGTTTGTCACCCTTAAGCCCTTGTTCGATTGTGTTTTTTTTTATTCGCGGAAGTATATGTGCCTCTTCTAACGATAAACTGTGCAGGACCGTCCGTGGAAGCTTGGAAAATAAGAATTCTGTGAGTGGCGGTCTAAATGGATTCGTTGCGTTGGAGTGGCTCTCTTTTATATAATTTTGTCGATATAGTCCATTGTTTGGACTCGTTCGTTAATTGGGTCGACAGTGTATCTACGCCTTTTGTTATTTGTGCCGGATTTGTTTAGAGATTGTCACTGTAGGACTTTTACTGTACAAATTGCATCGAGAACGGGCAGATAGTTTCGTTAATTTCGTTAGAAAGTTCGCCTTTAGGATTATTCAAGTTTAATATTATAATGGGTTTCGTGAACTAGTTGACATTTGGGATAGATAGATTGACGGAAAGACTAAGTCGGATGAATTAGAGAGATAGATTACAAAACGGATAAAGTTAGGATCTCGTTTTCCAGAGGAGAGTAATAAAAAGAAACTGCTGTGGCGCACATCACCTAGGGAATTAATGGCATCATTAGGCAGTGGAGACATTCGATTTCCTCTCTTCTTTGCTTTCTTTTTTCCTTTGAGTAACTAACCTATCCCAACACCTATTATCTGTTTTCGAAGGGCGTCCGTGTTTTTTTCCTTTTCTGTTTTTTTCCCTTTCTTAGTTGACCGTCGTTTTATTTTTTTCTGACACAAAGGGTTTTTTTTTAAGGTTTGTAACTTTATTTTTTTGTTTCCATGTTTACGTTGCTGATGTTGAATATATCTTCCGCATTAATTTGACAATCGTATTTTTACATCGTGTTATATGACATAACCTTTTTGTAACTTTTTGAATTTTTGGGATAAACGAACGGGTTCCTTACATACCGAGGCAAGCTCATGTTTTTTTTACCTTACGCTTCTTTATACGAACGACTACGCTAGAGAGATCAACTAAGGAAGGTGGGTCGGATGCGGATTCAGTTCCCTTAAGCTGGGTCTGCGAGGCCATCCCTGGAATCTGAGTAAAGCTAACTTTTCGGAGACAGCTCACCCAGGTTCCCCCTCCACTCGCACTCCGGACAACCTGGCCACCAACACCTTCGGACATCAATAATGTTTTGTTTTGGAACAGATCCATGTAACGATAAAATATTGTCCTACGTATTCCATAAATGCATACCTGACGTGTAGTCATATTTAAAAGCTAATGCTGGACATAACTTAAGGTAATATCACCGCATTGCAGGAATTTAAAAATTCTATTTCAAGAGGGATAATTGATCTTAATTCATAGTCTGAATCTCCCAACTTCTAAAAGACAAAAAACAACATTTCCCGTTGTATATTTGAAGAAATGCGTCCGATCGAATCCAACCATTTATACGAGGAAGGTGGTCTTGCCACTGAAAATGTCGGAATACTTGTGAGTGTCCTTTGTCATGTGTTTTTCAACATTTTTCCTGGCTGAAGCCAACTCAGTCCTTCGTTTGAACAATCATTCACATCCGCGAGACTTTCAAACAAGATGCATATATATTATATAAAAGTTATGTATATATATATATATATATATATATGTATATATATGTATATGTATATATATGTATATGTGTATATATATATATATATATATATAAAGCGGGTCGCGGTGGTCTAGTGGGTAAAGCGTTGGACTACTGACCGGAGGGTCCCGGGTTCGATTCCACTTTGGGCACCTGCAGCTCCACCCAAGCTAGTTGATTTTTCGGGTACCAGATCTTCCTGGGAAACCATAACCGGCACAGGGAAAGGAACTGGCCCCCCTACCCTGATGTGTGAATATTCACACGCCGTCGGGCTTGGTACATGGGTGAGCTCTACCATCACCTACTAAACCGACCTTCGGGTTGATTACTGTGTTTATGCTTATATATATATGTATGTATGTGTATATATATATATATATATATATATATATATATATATATATATATATATATATATATATATATATATATATATATAACTTTTGGACGGCACAATAGAACACAGAATAAAACAGATAACACGTAAAAGAACACTCACATTGTAGATTATTTGAGCTTTCGGCCTACTCTGAGGCTTTCTTCAGGTCAGTCAAAAAAATATATTACTTCACACATAGAAATAGATATAAGGAAAGGGGATAGGAAAACACATAAAAGACGAACACAGGAAAGGTGGGGAGGGCGGATTTGAGTAGATCACAAATGTAAAAATATTTCCTTATCCGGAATTTGAACACTGTACCTTCCACTTGGCGGGCGGATGCTCTACCACTTAAGCTAATTAGGAAACCTTGTTTAGCGAAAAATTTTTACATTATTTGGCGATGGACAGAGTTCAAACACAGCCACCTTTTGACCAATGTCACGTGGTTTTATGCCCAGAAATATTGGCCTCACTTCTCGCGTATCCCTAGCCGATACTACGTGCAATCTGCCTTTATTACACATCTGAATGACGCATGGCAACATTGGAGATTGGCAACCATATGGCAACCATTAATCTGCCCAGTTGTCAGGTCTAGAAAGAAGAAGATTTTACAAAATATTGAAAGGGATATTTCCCTCGGCTCATTGAAAGATCACATGTTTCAAATGAAGAAATGTTGTCATTCAGACCTCATCACGATGAACTAGGTTCGTTTCCCATGGGACAAAGCTGCAACGCATGCGTGTCGCGCGTGCGCATTACAACAGGTGACAGAAATCTTTGTTCAAGTTCCAAAATTTAGTCCTTCACGCCGACCATTATGTTATTTAGAAAGAAATCCAGAGCTCTACGGCCTCAGGTTAAAATAATAAGGGGGGGGGGTAAAACTCCAAACGGCCGTAATCAACAGTCGATACTCTCGTCAGACTAATTGTTGTGTTGGTTTTTCGCGGGAACCACGAAAGAGACCAAAACACAACCTCTCAACCAAGAGTACCCTCTGTGGTGGTTTACGGGAAATTAATCCACGCCAGGGACCACACACAGCCACAAACACACTATCCTGTCTAGAATCCTTCATGAAGCTGAGGGACCCCGTTAAAGATTCTAGGTGGAAAAGTAATCCTTTACGAGGCTGTAGGAAGACCCCGTTAAAGGTACCAGGATGTTCTACAAGTACACACTCTGTGCCTGTCCACGAAGGACGAGCACAAACCATTCACACACACTAGCACTCGATAAACGCACATACACACACTCACTCAAAAGGGCCCAACTTCTGGGAGAATCTGAAAACAAAGAGCGCAGACGAAGATATGCGTCGAACACGCGTGTTTCGGCCACAAAGTGGCCCTCTTCAGCGGACTGAAGGGAAAAAAGCACCTCCAACACTAGGTTGAAAGAACTTTAAACCTAGTGCAGTTGAAAGTACTCTAAACCTAAGCACTTTCAACCTAGTGTTGTTTAGTGTTGTGACTGTTGATTACGGCCGTTTGGAGTTTCACCCCCCCTTATTATTGTTATTTACTCGTACTTATTTAGTGAAAATTCGTTTCCAAGGTTCGGTAAAGTTTTTCCTGCTCAGGTATCAGGAGGCTCAGGGAGAATCTTGATAAATATGAATATCTTGATAAATTTGTTTGCTCTACCATCAGATAAAATTGCAAGGACTTCGTATTATGAGCATCTTTGGTAAATTCCGACGAAATGTTGAGCTAAGTCAAACAAGATATGCATTAAAAATTTTCAATGTGTCGAATGTATTTTTTTTGTGACAAGATCAATGATCAAGACAAAATCGTGCATCGTGCATGAATCTCAGTTCTTAAATTAGCTCCGAACCAGTGGCAAATTAACACATTGTTACTAAAGTGAGTGACTGGTTAAATTAAAATTAGTCATAATCAAGGATATATTATGGGATGACCAATTCATGTAAGTACTATACATAGCAATAGCACTTCCAAATGGAGAAGAATACTGCCGGGGAGATTTTTTTTATTGTTGTTCAACATTACCAATTATCAAGAAAGATAGCGAATCTTAAAACAACTGGTGAGTTAGTCTACTAATGATAAAGGGCTTAGTTTAATTCAGGAATGGGAAATTGGAAGCCTTTTCCTCATGTCAATCAAATCATCAATTTCATCTTCAAGTCGACATTCGTGGTAGGTAATAAACATGTATACCTACGTATGTACGTGGTGAAAATTGACTCATTTAGATTTTGGCTTTTTTTCTTGTTGATTAAATTGATAAAATCTATTGCGTACGTGCTACTTCAAGCTTTGCGTAACTTCGAAATATATCGTCTGAATAACTAGAGTTGTGTAACATCAAATCTTCAAGGTTGTATTGAATACATAAAATCGTTGTTCGTAGATTATACGGTGGGTTTCAATAGACGCAATCTTCAATACATAAAAGTAATAGGTAATCATTTTATCCAGAGGTGATAATTTTATTATTGGTGAAAAATACATTGAACTTTAGAAAACGTTTAGCAAATCGAAAAAGTAACACCTGAGTATATATTCTATATTATAATGAAATTAATGTGCGAAGGAATTTTCAGTGGCAGGATTCATTGGATTTCTTGTAGGTAGGTATGTATTAAAACCATTAGTTCATTCATGAAATTGATAATGTCTGAAAGAGGAACAAAATCATATAGTTACGCAAATGATAATATTAATATGAACACAATATCAAACCAAATGTTTGTAAGCAGTCACCGGATCGTTGAGAATTGGATAGAGAGAGGTAGAAAACTGTTCGTTACCTTCACAGTCAATTGCTGACGGATATGGACTCCGACAGTTTGATTGCTTCCAACCCCTGAATGCCAGCGTGAGGAACTGTTTTCCACCTTTTGCCCCGCCTGTCGATGAATTCCTACAATCTTTTGACAACGAAGGTCGAAGTTGCCAGGCTGGAGCTCACCTGTTAAATTCAATTTTAGGGGCTTTGATAAAAATATGGTCATCAAAAACATCATTTTGATAAGTTTTAAGATTCCTCTTAAAAGGAAATGGACCAAATGATGGACATTTTGATTCGCAATCGTAAAATTGCCCAGCCTTTGTTCTTTTCTCTAAATTTCTAGCGTCAAATTTTTGGTTGCCTCACTGTGAAAATATGGTCTGGAGAGGAATGTTTGTAAAAAATGGTAAATTGATTACACACAGAGATATGTCGCATCGACTGTTTAATTTTCTTACTGACAGATAGGTTTCCACAGCAATCCATTTGAATTAATAAGTTTTAAAACAGGGAATACAAACACCGCTTTCCAAAAAACAAGAGTATAATTTACAAGATGTTACGTAGTTAAAATCAGACAGCGTTATAGTGACAGGCAGTCATTTCGCCGTGGAGTGGAGGGCTTATTTAGTACGACAAAATGGCCCTAAACTACGTTCAGTCGAAAGTATTCACAGTGCCCTATTTGGAGTGGAAAAAGTTTATGCTAAAATATTCTTTGCCATTTGAATCAAGGGACACAGTCGTAACGGAGATGTGAGACTGCAAAGACCCATCCCAGCTTTAGATTCGTTTGCAGTTTGCAACTGCTCAATCAATACCTCCGATGTTAACAAACCAAGAGTCGAATGGATAGTATACATACTGTATTTGGTTCTCAAATAAGATGAATTTTTACCAACTATTTCATATTTGACAGGTACTGTTTCTATTATACTCATGCTGAAAAATGTACTAAAAACGATCTCCCAAGACAATTTAGAAAATACCACCACTTGCCACCGGCTTATTTAACCATGTCATCCTTTCCTCACTACCCTCTCAAGATTATTCAAAAGAGATTTGCTGCCACAAGGTGCCTATTCAATTCTTAAACAACCAAGTCCTCGCACTATCGGGAAGATTTTTACGCGTCTTACACGTATGTTGAAAAGTACCCAGAATATGAGCTCTGTTTTGTTTAGCATAAAATGCCCATTTGATACTGAATATTATTGTGAGCATTGCGTAAGACATCTTCCTTAACAAAATCTTAACTACCGTCGTCACATCGTTACTACCTACTACCTTCAGAAAATTTTGCGTGATGTCTGTATCAAACTCAGAAGCTAAAGCCATTTTAATCGCTCACTGGAATCCTTTGATAAAAATACCGCGGAAAATAAACGTTACTTCAGTGGTTAACAATAAAACGTCGGCTCATACACGCCATCAACTTGGTTGCTAGCAGAAACGGTCAGCTCCGGGTCGCATCGGTAAAAAAAGAACAGATTAACGAGCACCACTATTATGCATAGTTTGGTGTGCCAAGGTAT
This sequence comes from Hetaerina titia, assembly GCA_037158775.1. NCBI lineage: Eukaryota > Metazoa > Arthropoda > Insecta > Odonata > Calopterygidae > Hetaerina > Hetaerina titia. The sequence goes on along the minus strand of CM073779.1, from coordinate 67,185,300 downwards.
GTGGATGCGGATTTAGACGCTGCGCAATGTCCTCTCGCCATTATCTCGATTGCTTACAAAAATTGAGGAAAATTCCGGGGATTTTATGAAATGTAACCATATTTCAAAAGTTTATATTGCTGCCGTAGATAAAAATGTGCAGTTATCAGATGTAAAGAAACAAGTTTATTTGAAGTCTTCGCTACAAGGTGATTTCTCTTCTCCAATTTCCGCTTTATTTGTGACTATGGGCTCGAGTACCCTCACTTCGGGATATCACAACCGCGTATATAAAAAAATGTATATCCGGAGGGAAGTGGGGTTATTTCCCATTTATGAGGGAGTCTTCAGCACTTAGCAAGTTGGCGGCGTCTTTCGAGGTGACTACCCGCGTGAGATCATTATAGAGAATTGACCTGCCCTACTGCTGATTTTACTTCTTAAGTGACTTGATGATTTAATCAAATAATTTTGTTAGCGTTCGAAAAAGAGAATGATATCTGAAGTTAATCCCACGGTAAAGCAGATTATTGAATTTTCAAAATGAGCAATTTTCAAAATTTTTTTCACTCGTTATCGAGGATTTCAATGAGCGATATAAAATTCCAAGGTGTACCCACACAGTGGTCCCAAATAGAAAAAAAACCAGACTAATATTCAAATTCTGAACTTCTCATTCATGGCCTTGAATATTTGACGGCAGTATAATATCGGATACTATACAGGAATGCAAATTTGATCCAAGAATGGGTATAAACACGAGATAGCTTAAATAGCACGTGAACTGCTTCGAATCTTACTCGGTCAGTTTTCGCTATAATTGTTGCAATTTACAGAATTTTTTGTTTCTTAAATATCCTTGAACTAAATTGCGCTTGTATGTCGATATATCGTCCTCGTTAAACCTTTGTGTTGTAACGCTGTATACGAGATATAAAGAACATAAAGGAGACAAAACCGTTCAAGGAGATTTATTTAAACGATTTCCTTCACATAGGCTATAAGATCCAGTAATCGATTATTAACGTCGTATTTAATTAAGAATGCATAAAATAATGATTTTCAGTTATTTGCCAAATGTATCCTAAATTAAAGCCTAATGTCGGTGATTTTGATCACAATCGAATATTTTGGTGGGTCTTGCCACGAGTTGTATCAGACCACCTTGCATCAACCAGCCGTAGATGAAGAAAAAGATTTTCCAACCGCATATAAATTTTGACTCCAGGATATTTATATGGATGATATACGGTGGCGAAGAGTGGGTTAAAGTGAAGGCATCATTCCTCTTCCAGGAGTTTCCGTCGCGTGGGCCGGTCGCTTGCGTGGCAACAGTTTCGCCCCTCTCCCATAGGTTAGTGTTCGGCAAACTGAGGGAAATTATACGCTATTGCCTGCAATTGGACCATGTACTAGGTCAGCGTTTCCCAGTCTTAGCTGACCTAAGGATCGGTTATTTTAATTATAATTCTTTGCGAAGCACCATAGTACACAAATAAAAAAAACCGAACACAATTTGAACGAACGAACAAGTGCATATGGCATGCGTACAATTCTATTTAATTTGCAACGCCTGTACGTATATTTAGGAGTCAAAGGATTGCGTTAACTCAATATTTTATGGGGACGATAAAATTTTCCCCTTGTACCTGGCCATGGACGTCATTTTGGGAACCGCTGTTTTCAGTTATTTATTAATTTAGTTATTTATTTTAAAGGGAAGATTTTCTCCCGAGAACCCTCTCACTAATTAATTCATTGCCAAGTGTTTGTAAGAAAATTCATTGAATTAACAGGTTGATGTTACACGGGACGATATTTAAATCAAATCTTAATTCACGCATCACGTTTGGTATTTGACAAGAGGTCCATAGCCTCTTCTATCTCTTAAAGAGTTCCTTTCGCCTTTCCTTCCTAACCCGACCGAGAGTGGCCACGTCAAATTCTCTGCTATGAGTGAAATTTAAATACCTCTTTACTTCAGCTATACACCTATGGGTATGCGAGGTGATAAGTCCACGAATATTGCTTCATTTAACTTAATATAAATAGCCAACAAAAGAATGGCCTTCGGCATTACCATAACGACTCAATACCTTGTCCAACAGAGGTTTATAATTCTTTTTCAGCTGCAATACACGTAAACTGTTTTCCTTCCCTCTATCACTGTGGGAGTATGCAAATGTTTGTTTGAAATCGTGGTTATGGATAAGATTCTTCTGTGGCATATAATTTTGTGGGAGGAAAATTTTCCTATCACCAAAGAACTAAAAGATCGGTAAGGAACTAAATGGCAAATCCATCTGTAAAATATTCTCTCCCAAAGAGACCGTGTACTACTGCGAGGTATATTGCGTTTGCGTAAGCATATGTATGTGATTATATATGTGTGTGTGTACGTGTTATCCATTTTACTTTTGCGTTCTATTGTGCCAACTAAATATTATAATGCTCTCTTGATTGTTTCTACATCATCGATATGTATATATATATATAGACATATGGTTTATATATGTATATATATATATACATATATATATAACATACATATATATATAAACACAGTAATCAACCCGAAGGTCGGTTTAGTAGGTGATGGTAGAGCTCACCCATGTACCAAGCCCTATGGCGTGTGAATATTCACACATCAGGGTAGGGGGGCCAGTTCCTTTCCCTGTGCTGATCTGGTACCCGAAAAATCAACTAGCTTGGGTGGAGCTGCAGGTGCCCAAAGTGCCTTGCCCGGGAATCGAACCCGGGACCCTCTGGTCCCGGTCCAGTCCAACGCTCTACCCGCTAGACCACCGCGACCCGCATATAGCTATATATATATATATATATATATATATATATATATATATATATATATATATATATATATATATATAATATGTATTTACGTATGTGACATATGCACGTAAACACATTTTTCTGTGTTATTATGGGCTTTTTTTATGAAGATTTTAGATTGATCCAAATTTTGTGGTATGTGATTATAAAGCTTTAATTAATACTTTACAAAATAGAATGCATTCGTATTATTTTTGAATACGTGTAGAAAATAAAAATTTTTAGTCGTTAACATTTTTAACCATCCTCATTTCCATCTGAATAAATATAAATATTAATCTCAAATACCCATTTTCTGAACATATTCAAAATATACCTTTCATGCAGAATAAAGTCCGAAAACCGTCGAAACACCACTTGAATGATTATTCCACCTAGTTTCACGTGGATCAGATAATTTGCATCTTCAAACCCTAAGTAAATCACTTCTTTGGCCTGGACGACTGAAGACCGTGTGTTATCAGGTACTATCCTACAAAGATAGAATAAAAAGGCCTAAAAAATCATAATCGTTCAATTTGTTTTCTTCCTTAATTGGCATAATAAATCTAATAGCGTAAGCGTAATTGGAATGTTTACATGAGCGAATATTTGACGAATTTCACCCTAGTAGCCTTAATAGGAGGAGGAGTTATTTCAAACTCCCAATAATTAATTGTTTAACCGACCGGTATAGATTTTTTATGTTACTATCATTATGATTATATGAGAATGAATAGAACCGTGTGTTAGATTTATAGGAATTTTATTAGTATTCTTCCTTTTATTAGTACAAATATGTGTTATGTACGAGTCCATAAGTTTGCAATACGTGTACCAAATTGAAAAAGGCTATAGCAAATTATTCGTTGACGTTGACCTATCCTTGGCCCAAGAGAATGGACTAATTGTAATTTTTACCGCTAACGAATTTCTTAGGTGATTATCATAAATTGCAACGTTAACACCTCAAGAAAACATTGAAGAGTATTTACTTAAAAGACTTAGCAAAAATACCTGTATGAAATTACCATTTTTTCATAGGAATTACGTATTCACTTATAATATTTATGTTTACATTCATAAATTTGGTGAACATGCTGGCGAACTATATTTTATAATATTCTTAGCCATAAAATTACACTTTTCATATGGTTTAATTGAGATTTTGCGTCTTCTTTTTAGTGAGCGTTTACACCGTTCTTAATTGGGAACACTCCCTTCCTTGGCATTTATAAATCGGAAATCTCGTTGGATGTGCTTCGACCTTTAACAAACTAATTCTTTGGAAAACATTTTTTTTCTGGGTTTAGAATATGGTACGCACATATTAGCTGTGATTGGTTGAAAATGGCGCTACGATTAAGTGTTGCAGAAAATGTCTTATTGAATACCTCACCGGATATTATCTGTAAAGTTAATGAAAATCATGATAATAGTGTGACCTTACAAATGAAAAGTCATTATATAGTTGAAAACCAAACTGACATGGCCTCTTCCAAATGAAGACAGTTCAGGAAGACGGTCAAGTCAGTCTTCAGAAGACAGGCCAAACTCGGTCTCGCGGCGTTCTCAGTTCCCAGGCACGTCATGACCTTCCCGACATCCCCAGGGGAACGTCACAGGGCAACGCAGCCAGCCCTTTCAGTTTCAATCCAGTATAACAGGTTTATATCCGCAGTGGCAAAATTGCAAACAAAGAAGCTGACCTAGTTTTTCTCTCACCGTCTTTTGCGCTTCAACTTGTCCTCTTCATCTCCGGACTTCCACTTCACAATGAGCGGTAAAAGTTAATTCTCTCCCTTTCTTTTTTTTAATTCAGGGAATTGATATAAATTCCACGAATGAGGTAAGAGTAAGGTGCCACTTCCTGCCAACGTTTGTATTACGAGAATGTTAGGATTATTCTAACATAAATTCTTTTTAGGCACTAGGCGTTTTGGTATATCGCTCTTTAACTTTGCCATAATTATTTTATGGAAATAGGTAATAATTCCGCTTATTTAATTCCTCTCTCTTTACATTGGATATCTTTAAACATAATAGAATAGCTTTGTCCTCATTCTTCATAAAATTATACTAGGCGAGCGATAATATAGAATAATTTCTCCTTACTTGTCACTCCTTAATTCGGAGTTAGAATGCTATTTCATATTCATCTTCCACCTTTGGGACTTGGAAATATTTTAGTTTCTCACCTTTTCCTTTAGAAAAAAAATAATTTTATTCTGTTTTCTGAATTTAGAATAATCATTTTTCCTTTTTTGAAACTCTCTGAATCAGATTGTCGTCATTTGCCTTTTTTTGGGAATGTTTGCCTTTAATCTCTATCATTAGGTCTTCGATTTTATTTCCGCCTCTACCTCATAACTTTACGTGCTTTTTGCTTTATTTACCACCATTTATATTTTATCGCCCAATAATTTGACTCCAAACTATGGAGGATTGAGAAAACGCCTTGAGTTGAAGATTCGTTCATTCTGAGAATACCTCATACAATATGAATAAATCATTTTCCATTTCACTTGAAATATGCGACGTTTATTTTAAAGCTACAATTTGATCAGTTTTCGAGGTTAGGCATTTAACATATTCTTAGTTATTTAGCCCAGCCCATGTCTAATTTTAGAAATTGGTTCCACTATTCCTACTATTTTCGAGTATATTGTCTTTTACCTTTTTAATATTAATTCAATATTATTCTTCAAATCTAGTCCAGACTTTTCCTGGTGTATAGTATCATCATCTTGACGGGTTATCAATTTCAGAATTAATTTGAAGGAGCTCTTCAAACTTGCATTATTCCTGCAAATCTCTTCATTCCCTCAGGGCCCTTGCAACGGTATTTGCCTGATTCTCATAATTCATTCTGTCTTCTTCCTTATGTCTAGCCCTCCATATTTCAATGAAATATATGAAGTACTGCTATCGGTTTCACCTTAAATGATACTTGGAGAGAGATATCTTACCAAAATTCCACAGTAGTGCTATCATGTATGACACTAATGCGAGCATGAACCCAGAATCACCCGCCCAACAACGAAACGGAACGCATTTTCGTTCCAAAATTGTTTCTTTTCACAAACCAAAGGCAAGATGCTGGGAACGAGGATGGTGCCATCACATGCCAATCTCTTCATGAAAAAACTTGAAGATATTTTCCTTCCACAACAGCCCCTCCAACCTCTTTTCTGGGTCCGCTACATGGACGATATTTTAATGTTCTGGGCTCACGAGTCACTCAATAATTTCTTATCTGCCTTAAATTCTTCTTTTGTAGTTATATTCACTTCTCCCATTTCAGAATCCACCATCACCTTTCTTGACACAGACATCTAACTTCACAATAACAAATTTACCTCTTCAGTGCACATAAAAGTCACTAACCAATACCACAAAGCAATAGCTACACTTCACCAGCTGTAACCCTTCTCACACCAAACGCTCGATTCCCAACTCTCTCTCTATCCGTGGACACCGGATGCAACGCCACAGCCACCCTCTACAAATATCTCCACAATCTACACCATGCACTCCACAAACGTGGTTACCCAGAATAACTCCTATATAATAAAATCCACTGCTTCACCCAACCCCACACACCACAGAAAAACAACCCCACATTTGACGCAGGACTTTTACACCACCACCACCAATTTCCCCGGACCCCACAGACCTTTCTTAAAGAACTGTTTCCTATTTTACACGACAATGACGCTACCTCATCCAAACTGCCCCAATGCCCCTCTCGCTTACGGACGACCCGCCAATCTCAAAAACCTTATAAGATCCACCAAGATCTTTGGCGCCCCGCCCTGACGAATTTCCTCATATTTCCCCTACTTGCAACCGCCCCCGATGTAAAATCTGCTTATCAGATCTGCTCCTCTCTCCCCGCACCCCCTCATTGCCCCCTCACCTCGTTCCCACGCTAATTGCCTCTCGAACAACATTATCTATCTTTTGTCATGCAAACAAACAATGCACTTCATTTTACATAGGCGAATACATTACCCCCTTATCCATTCGAATGAACAATCACCGCTTCTCCTGTAATTCTATCTCACTCTCTTCTCTTCCTATCCTTTCACCCGCAAATGCCCACAGCCCTTCGACCAGTGTTTCTTCCTAACCACCCAAGAACCTACTCTACATCAGGTCCCTCTTCATCTCTGTGTACTTCTTTCCTGCCCTTCAACCCGTCCAACATCCCTCTCCTGTTCCTGCCCTTTGAAATTAGGACATCTCTTAAAGTTTTCTTTTGCATTTTTACCGCTGTCTTGTGGCTCATTATGGCTGTTAGAGATAGGGGGCAGCATCCACTATCTGCGAAAATGCGACTAATACTAAACTGCTCGTCAAAGAAATTGCCGGTGACTAAAAGTTCTTTTCAATATTTTTTGGGTGTTTCATTGGTTTTGTTGCAATATTAAACCGTTCGAAAAAAAAGTAATCATGTAAATCGAATATTATTATGATTAGGTAACCTACTGGTTAAAGTAGGTTTATGGATGGATACAACTATCAAATAAATATTTTGTAACTCCAAACAAAACCCAATCCGGCAACCTACTTTACATAAGGTCTCTCTTCATCTCTGTGTACTTCTTTCGTCCCTTCATCCCTTCCAACATCCCTATCCTGTTCCTGCCCTTTCCTCGTTTGCCCAACATTCTCCACTCTATTACCTTCTTCAACATTCCACTACCGCTCAATACGCCTTTCATCCATCTTTCCTGCCTCCATAGGATTTTTTTCAACAAACCTCTCTCCTCACCCACCATCTCCAGTACTTCCTCATTTGTTTTCCTTTCGGTCCATTTCACCTTCTCCATTCCTCTCCACACCCACATTTCAAAAGCCTCCAATCTACGTCTATTCTCTTGCTTCAGCGACCACGTTTTCGCGCCGTACATAGCTACGCTCCATATCAAAGTTTTTACGAGTCTTTTCTTAACCTCCCTACTCAACGTCCCCGTCATCAACTCCCTCCTCCTTGAGAAAGCCTCCTTGCCTAGCGCAATTCTTCTCCTTACGTCCCTACTACTTTGACCGCGTTGGTCCAAAACACTACCGAGATACGTTAACTGTTCTACCTGCTCTTTTTTCCCTCCAATTTTAATATTTAGCTTAAATCTTTTTCTTTCTGGAAAATCGCATAAGACTTGCTTGAACCACAGCTTGTGTTGAGCTGATGGTGCCCAGTGAGGTGTTCCAGGAAATGAAATCCGGGCCCCCCGGTCAGTAGTCGAACGTTCTACCCCTGGATTACTGCGAGCCACATTATCATAACCTAACACCCTACTCTAAATACAACAAGTCCCTATTCTTCTCCGCATAGTTCCTTCCATCCTTCACTCCGTCCAACATCCCTATCCTATTTCTGCCCCTTCCTCGTTTTCTTAACCCTCTATCACAGTGTTCTACATCCCATTGCCAATCTACGTACATGCTTTAATCCCTTTTTTCTGTCTCCTTGAGATTTCCCCCAGCAATTCTCTCTCCTCCCCCACCATACCTAGAACCTCCCATTTGGTTTCCCTTCTGTCCACTTCAACTTCTCCATCCCTTGTTGTACTTCCTTCTACCTAGCTCTTTATTTACATTCTTCCAATGCTTAATCTCGTCTATCTTACTAATCATCTCATCCTTGACCCATGGTTTCCTCGTCCTTTTCCAATTAAGTTCCTCTAGTTTCTATGGCGGCTTTCGATATCCCTTTTTAGATACATTTCTATTTTTCCTCGATAGTACTCAGCTCTTTTTCCTCCCTAACGATTTTTTCTACAGTCTGCAGATTCTCCTTCTTTTACATTTCCTAATCCGACACACCTGCATTTTCTTTTTAAGTCGGACGTTATACTTCATAACTACTAAATTAAGATCTGAGTCCGCATCCGCTCCCGGGAAACTGTTTGAATTGGCCACGATGTTCCTAAATGTATGCCTAACCATTATATAATACGCTTGTGTGTGTAAACAGGCTGCCGCAGATATTGGCTTACGCCAAGAATTAAAATCGTACGCAATTGAATTGAATGCAGTGGAGGGAATTTTCGATTTCTGTCTAACAACTTAATATTTCTCCCAAAATTATTCGTTTTTATGCGTAAGATCGTGAATCATGGTTAAAATAATGACGTACATATATATATATATATATATATATATATAGTTTAATTGATATATATATATCAATTAAACTTGGAAGTTTACCTTAAAGGCTTGCAATATATATATATATACATATATATATATATATATATATATATATATATATAAACTTGGAAAAGACGCTCTCCGGCGACGCACAAACACACAAACACTAACACAAAAAACACCACACACATAGAAACATAAAAGAAGGACACTTACATTGGATATTTACGTTTCGACGGCACGGCCGTCGTCATCAGATTCTGATGACGACGGCCGTAAAAGGTATATATATATATATATATATATATATATACCTTTTGGACGGCACAATAGAACACAGAATAAAACAGATAACACGTAAAAGGACACTCACACTGTAGATGATTTAAGCTTTCGGCCTACTCCGAGGCCTTCTTCAGGTCAGACGCTGAGTCTTCACATACAAACACTCAGATAATAAATATTCCACACACAAAAACATAAAAGAAGGACACTTACAGTAGATATTGACGTTTCGACGGCACCGCCGTCGTCATCAGAATCATATATATAATTTCTTCGAAGTAACACGGAAGTGTTAAATACAAAACTTATACAGCAACACATAACAGGAACACTCACACGTTATTTCTTGATAATTTCGACGGAATTGTGCTTCGTCTTACTCGAAGGTTAGTTAGGACTTAGGTCCTAACTAATTAGTAGCTAATAATACGCAAATACTAAAATAAATAGTTAATCCTGATTAATCTTTCGAGGAAGACGGAGCACAATTCCGTCGAAGTTTTCAAGAAATAACGTGTGAGTGTTCCTTTTATGTGTTCTCATATTGTGTGCTGCTGTCTAAGTTATGTATATATATATATATTTAGTTATATATATATATTATTTATTTATAATATATATTTATTATTTATTTATATTTATATATTTATATATTTATATATATTTATATATTTATATATTATATATTTATTTTATTATTTATATTTATTTAGTTATATATATATTTATAGTTATATATATATATATATATATATATATATATATATATATATATATATATATATATATATATATATAAAACTTAGACAGCAACACACTTCACTTCAGCACATATACTTCATGTATATGTGTACCTGACATTTCCTTCTTTAGCGCAGTCAGCATTCATACCTAGGCCAATTCTACCCAATGTTTCATATGTTCTTATGAAATATTGGGCAGCATGGAAATAATAGATGCAATGTTGCTAGAATAAAATATGTACTAAAAATATCACTATTGTTTAAAGTGAACGAGAGCTAAGAAAATCGCCTGGCAAGGGGCGAATGAGAATGATGCCCTTGTTTTTCTCGCACATGAAATTCCAAAAATGTCATTTACAATACTTCAGGAAAAGGATCTAGAGTCCCAGTAGTGGATGACTGACCAGGGGTTCTCGGTTTGAAATACGGGCGACCCCTATAAAGCCCAGGCGGTGCGATTTTCTGGGTGCCCGATTTATCATGGTCGGCATTGGGAAAATTACATGTCCACCTAATCTTAATCGTGATTTATCGCACATTTTGGTTTGATGGGAGTTGACCTCTATCCTTTCAGCCAGCACACACAACTATCCACGCATTCATGAATAAGAAATTGGATTCGAGCTGATGAATACCTTTATCTGTGTACCGACTCAACAGTCACTTTGTGGAAGCCATAATAAGAACAAATATTTTTGTATCCATTTGAAAAAATGATTAATTTAACAAAAAACTGGTACAGTGTGCTTTACTCATAAGCACCCTATGATTTATCACTTTTTCTCATATTTATCTCCCAAATTCCAAAAATGACTACCCCGACGAATTTATGCTAGGTTCTTGTGTTATTTGATTTCATCCATTGTCCGAATCACATGGATTAGACTCGAGAATAAAAACTGTTTGCGCAGTGTTCTGGATGATGCATCTGTTTATCGATGCCGATGTATCAAGAGTCATCCAACGATGTGCAGATGGTGACCCAAAGAGACCAGGGGGAACGACCTTACAAATGTGGTAATATAGTATGTACTTACCACTAGTAAGGCGGAAAAAATATCGGCTGTGAATAAATTAAAATTCATTGAGATTATATTTAATCAATGTCTCGGACATTTTGCCATGCCATACAACACGATGACAAAAGTTCAATGGCTCAAAAACATTTGATCCTTAACAATTTTGTATCCTTATTAAGCTTTTGAAAATAGTGCGCACAATCTCGGAAGGTTTTGAAGTAGCATAGGAAGGTGTCTATGGGAAAAATTTTTTTCAATCAAATGAAGTAACTAACATTTTTCTGAGGGAACGCCGAAAGGTTTGAAATGAGCGATATACAAAGCTCCTGGATTTTTTCCAACTGTTCTTATACCATTCACTTTGCATCCGATTGCGGTTGACTGCTTTTGATAAACGCACAAGGCTGGGTGGACGAAGGCTATTTGATGGTCATAAATCATTTCTGCCATTTCATACATTTACTCGACACTCTGAGGATTGTTATTTAAAAATCTCTGTAATTATGTTTCAGAATTATATGCAGCAGATCACTGGTGCTGAAAGCCAATTCTGACAACCGAGTCCGTCGCAATGACAATTCTTTAGAGAAAAACATCATATAATTTAACTATTGCAGTTGAGCAAAGAGTGTCGAAATGTATAATGAATTGCGTATAAGAGGAATGTTGAATGACTGTTTTTCTGCACTTTACTCAACTCTTACCAAGAATGTGTATTCTTGTAGTTTCCAATTGAGCAAATGAAATTACACCATACATTTAAACGATTGTCCAAAGTTCACCCCATGATTCCCATATGTTGACCCCGAGCTATGTTGGTACGGGGTCGGATGGAATATATCCATCTCAGGTAAGAATTCTCCTTAGCAATACGAGAGCGTGGAAAATTCTGAGTGCACTACTGCAAACTAAGCAAAATTACCCCCTGAACGAATGCGAAAGATAGGGATGAATTGGAGGGTGAGAAAGCTCTTCGGAAGCGTTCCTAACTCAAACTGCAGAGGCGCGGGAAGTGGATGGAGAATCGTGAAAGGCAGGGTATTTGGGTTGAGAGCAGTCCCAGATTTGCGTAAATAACTTGTTAAAGGTGAACTGTCAACATTCTTGTGCAATGGCAACACGAGAATGAATACTTTTTCTATATGCACGAGCTCTTCGCGTTCTGGGTTCTTCCATTGATGGAGATAAATAATCCCAGAGTGTTAGAATAGAAATCAATTCATCGTATACCATTGGTAATTACTTGATACTTTTCCTTAATCCACTTTCCTTTATATTAATTATTTAATAGATACTCTAATAAGCAGGCTATAGAGCAATCTGTCATACACTATCATACAATTGATATATACACCATCGAGGGTATATCGAGTTCATGACATTTTACAGGGAAATATTTTGAGATATGTTGATGAATATTCGGAGTTATTTTTCCTTTCACTGCCGTCTTGATCACATTTTACTGCTTTATGGAATTTACCACTGATTATTTATTTCGAATAAGGTAGAATCCTCGTCAAGTTCGCCGTTCCACGAAATGGTAAGTTGTCAAAAGTTAAGCCGCAATGCCACATTAAAAGCTAGCACATTGAAGCGGGCAATATTTTTCAATCCTAAACCCACTAATCATTCCCATCATCCCATCATCATCATCACCCATCATCAAAGCTGCCATTGCAACGGAATTTCTTCCTACTTTGGTAATAAGGGTTTTGGCACGGAACTCTTATTTTCGAGTGGAGAGAAAAATGATTGGAGTCAAATTATCGTAAACCTAACCCCAACAAAAAAATTTTCAGGTACTGGTTCATCCCTGATAGACTTAAAAATGATTCCATCCCAGCTGTAGGTCAGCTTAAAAATAGTCGAATCTATTATCTCACATCAATTTCTCAAATCGCATTTTCCGATCTATCGCCTGCTTTTTCTCGATTTTAGGGGTCACAGACAGAGCCAAATCGTTCTACCCCATTGTCAGCTCTAGATGAAATATCACGGGGTTTTTTGAAGGAATCAAGAAGCGAATTAGGAGGAGAGAGCAATGGATTCTGGATCACAAAAAATGTGACTAACTTTGAATCATCCTAGGTCGGAGGTAGTGGATAACTGCAGACTTACTCTCGCAAAGACCTGCTGTATCTAGTGACAAAATTTTCAATGAATTAAATTCTGTACAGTTTTCCCCACTGCCTAAGCTCCCATTCCACATTTTCAGATTTTCCTGGAAAACTTCTGGTGGCACAGGGAAAGGAACTGCTTCCCCACATTCTAAAATTTGAAATTCGCACGCCGTAGGGGTTAGAAACAGGTGTGTCCTACTATAATCTAACAAATAAACCTTCCTAATGATTATTTTGGTTTATGTTATTTTGGTGACGGAGTGGCAGCCATGGTCGATTGGTAGAATAGAAAACCCCTTAACTTATTGACAAGCTAGAGCTTGCTCATCAACAAACCTAACTGATTTTACGAATTCCCCGCCGACTTTCATTCCTAGCTCCAGTTCCTCCTATGTCTCTTTAATCATTCCCTATATATATGTATATAAATATACAATATATAAACAATAGGCATTTATGTAAATAAATATATAAAGATACATACATAAATAAGTATATAAATACACACACATATGTATATGTATATATATATATTATATATATATATATATTATATATATATATATATATATATATATATATATATATATATATATATATATATATATATATATATATATATATATATATATAGATGATTTCTTCGAAGTAACACGGAAGTGTTGAATAAAAAACTTAGACAGTAACACACAGCACGAGAACACAAAAAGAACACTCACAATAATATCTTGATAATTTCGACGGACTCGAGCTCCGTCTTCTTCGGAAGATAAGATATGACTGATAAACACAGTAATCAACCCGAAGGTCAGTTTAGTAGGTGATGGTAGAGCTCACCCATGTACCAAGCCCGACGGCGTGTGAATATTCACACATCATGGTGGGGGGGCCAGTTCCTTTCCCTGTGCCGGTTATGGTTTCCCAGGAAGACCTGGTACCCGAAAAATCAACGAGCTTGGGTGGAGCTGCAGGTGCCCAAAGTGCCTCGCCCGGGAATCGAACCCGGGACCCTCCGGTCAGTAGTCCAACGCTCTACCCACTAGACCACCGCGACCCGCATATATATATATATATATATATATATATATATATATATATATATATATATATGTATGTATGTATGTATATGTATCTGTATCTGTATACTAGGTGCGTTCAAAACATAACGAGAATTCTTTCATTTCGCGGAATTAGAGAGTCCGATTGTCAAATTTTTTTAAATATTAAGTTGTTGTTCATGCCCCTGAAGTATGATAAAACTTTCAGTAGTTTTCATTGTGAGCTTTGTCTGTGACAGCCACTAAGGTTAGACGTGTTTTATGAGCTCGGTGATTTTCGTTTGTTAAAAGAAATGGATCAAAGAATTTGTTTCAAATTTTGCGTAAAAAATTAAATATAGTGTAACAAAGTGTGTGAAAAGTTAACAAAGGCCTATGGTGAATCTGCTATGAGTAAATCAAGAGTTTACGAGTGGTATAAGCGTTTCCAAGAAGACCGTGAAGACCTTGAAGTTGACGAACGCCCTGGAGGCCCCAGCACATCAACAATCGATGAAAACGTGGAAAAAGTGAAAGAAATGGTTATGAACGATCGCCGAATCACAATTAGAATGATTGCTGATGATGTTGGCATATCGATTGGATCATGTCATGGCATATTTTTCAATTTTTTGGGCATGAAACGCGTGGCAGCAAAATTCGTTCCAAAATTGTTGAATTTTAAACAAAAACAGCGGTGAATGGAAGTTGCTCAGGAGTCACTAAATGAAGGAAAAGACGATGCAAAATTACTGAAACGTATTATAACAGGCGACGAAACATGGGTTTATGGGTATGACGTTGAAACTAAGGCTCAATCATCCCAGTGGAGGCATTCTGGCTCGCCAAGACCGAAAAAGGCTCTCGACAGGTGCGGTCGTACGTGAAGGTTATGCTCACTGCGTTCTTCGATTTTAATGGCATAGTGCATCATGAATTCCTGCCGCCAAGGCAAACGGTCAATAAGAAGTACCAGCTACAAGTTCAACCGTTTGCATGAAGCAATCCGAGAAAAACATCCGGATTTGTGGAAAAACAATTCATGCCTTTTGCACCACGATAGTGCACCAGCTTAAACTTCATTGCTTGTTCGTGAATTTTTGGCCAAAATCAATACTGTAACGATACCCCAACCTCCATATTCGCCAGATATGACAGGCTCCGTGTGACTTTTTCGTATTTCCAAAAATTAAGAGAACCTTGAAGGGTCGTCGTTTTACAGCCGTAGATGACATTAAAAGCGCATCGCTGAAAGAACTAAAGGCTATTTCAAAGATCGGGTTTAAGAAGTGTTTCGGGGATTGGAAGAAGCGCTGGCACTAGTGTATAACCTCCAATAGAGACTACTTTGAAGGTGGCAACATAAATGTATAAGAATAAATAAATATTATTGTCCGAAAAATTAAAATTCTCATGTATTCATATGTATCCATTATTGGTGTCATATATTTTCTGGCCTTATCGTCGTCCTCTAAAAACCCAATTCTACAAGTGTGAGTAGAAGTCCCAGGCAATGAATTAATTTTCACGCTATAAGAGTGTTCACATTGTGCTTGTGGTATATAAGTGCCTTTACTGGGCACCCACAACACCTTGGTAACGTACCGCTTATATATATATATATTTTTTTTAATATATATATATTTATATGTTTGTACAACATGCCTTATTCAACATTTAAAAGTGAATATATAATATATATAAATAAATATTTTTTATTCACTTTTAAATGTTGAAGAGAATAAATATACTTCAAGAGACAACTAGTGAAAGGGACAAGAGATAAACGTTCGCACGCTTGGTGTCAAGTGAAATTTGGCACCGAACGTGGAAACACTGCTTAATGGCTCGCACGGAAAAAAATAAAGCAGCAATACGGTTAGGACCTTGACTTTTTGAAGTTTATGGCAATGGAAGTATGTACCTATTATTGGTGTCATATCTTTTCTGGCCTTGTCGTCGTCCTCTAAAAACACAATACTGACTGAAGTGTGTGTAGAAGTCCCAAGCAATGAATTAATTTTCACTCTACAAAGGTATTCACATTTTGCTTGTGGTATATAAGTGCCTTTCCCTTTACTGGGCACCCATAACACCTTGGTAACGTACCGCTTATATGATTAAGTGTTTTGTCTTGGGGTTACCTCTGGCGTGACATTTACTATCCCGGAAAAATCACGGGGAGTTTGCGTAATGTTGCTTTCTACTGTTTCTCCGCGTGTCACTAGTAGTATTCTCGTCCTTGGGTCAATTTAATTAAGGTCATTGGAAACGTCCCCCCTTTTTTATTTCTTTAATGTATTTCTCAATGTTAGGCAAGCGAGGAAGGGGTAGGAATAGGATAGGGATATTTGACAGAATGGAGGAAGGAAGTGCACGGAGTTGAAGAGGGTCTTGTACCGTTGGTTTGTGTTTTGCTAGGAGAGAACGGATATTTATTTGGTAGTTGTGTCGATCAAAAATCTACCTTAATCGGTAGATTACCTAAAAAAAATTCTCAAGGAAGTAAGAGCTTGCGGGCCCTCGCCTATCGATGGGCGGTTAATTCAAAAGTTCTATTTGACTCCCGGCTAGAGTGAGGGCATCGAATGCAGAATCGGGTTTGACTAACAGGGATATGCTAAGGAATTATTTGGGGTCATCCATTATGTATGACTCGTGCAATTAACGTACCCTTGATGAGGTTGGAAGAACGGCCTGGGCAGGGTTTGGGGCTTGGAATGAAACTAGGCGCGAAGCGCCTAAAATCATTTAAAGAAAGATCAACCCTAAACTTACTCGTACCTAGCCAACCTTAGAGTTTAAATTACTCTTAAGTGCATTACATAGTTATTGTATGAAGTATGTGGTCATCAGTCATGTAAGATAACGGAAATAATGAGAGTCTTGGGGAATAGGAACATTATTGGAACAGAAAATTAGGAGGGAATGGATTTAAAGTGGATAATACACTTTTTTCGAAAAGAATTTTAGACGAAAATAGGTATGGTAGCGAGTAAATTAGGAAAGAAAGTGCACTGACTAAAGAACTATTTTTAAGAGGATGAAGTGTATGACAGATAATCTCTTTAATTGGCGCAAATAACATATTAGTTAAAGCATTTGTATTTAATAAATCCAAAACTTAGTTGTAGAGGTGAGAATATGAACGTGATTTGAGGACTTTGAAATGCGCGTAGGAAAAAGAATAAGAGAAACAAAATGGACGGAAAGGGAGACATAAGGGTAAGGTAGATAAAGGAAGGGGGAATTATTAGGATAAATTTAAAAGGGACAGGAAATGTTGATGGAGGAGAGTTATAGAAGGGTAATTGGATGCTGAATTCTATGTAAAGGAAAATGTTCGATAGGCGAGGTGGGGGGAGGTAGAGAATAAATATTTTGGATGGGTTGAGGAAAACCAGAAACATTGCTCGGATGAATAGTTATTTAATGGTGTGGCACACACGTTTTTTTAGGAAAAAGTTTAAAAATTCTAAAAAAACACGACATGGTGTAATAGTTTTCAAGTTTCATTTGATCAAATGACATTTAGACGATTTATAGTAATTAAAGTAGCTTTAAGCATTTATATCCCGTAAGAGAAGCCATAGGGAGACAGTATAATTTTTAAGAAAGGATCAAAGTCAGAAAATGAAGTCTTTCAGGCAGAGAATGAATTAGGGAAATTTCTCATTTCATAATAGTGCGGTCGAATAATGAAATAGCAAGGCAAAAGTTTGGATAAATCCCAGAAATATCCAGAAATCATGGGGTGTTTTAGTTATCAATTAAAAATTCAAGCTTGTTGTGTCAATGAATCAAATTCTAAAGGACACGTAACGTGTCTATGAGTTTCAGTCTACGATAACTTCGCATGTTTCTGACGATAATGATGTTACACTTGCGGGTTGCGGGACCTGATAAAACGGCCACACCCCTTGCTTAAATGAGAATAACATTCTATGGCAGAAGATATTAGAAGATATCAACTGGAATGCAGACTCGTGAAGGAGAGATTTAAAAATAAAATGAAAATTAGCGAAATCTTCCCGGAGAAGAGATCGACCGCAAATACCGTTTATTGTGAAGTCTACCTATCTAAATTAAGTGGCATATCTATTCATAGAAGTCATGCAAGAAAATGAAGATTCAATTGCAGTTCAACAGGTTGAAGGAAACCGAGGACTTGCAATGAAATTTGAGAAATGTAGGAACTGGTTTGATTGATGAATGATGTCAGCAAGTGAAGATAATATTTCTAGAAGCTGCAAAGAAAATTATACGTCGAAGTAAATGTGTGTAAGGAGCCTATCGATCATGAATTACAAACAAAATACTATATCTAACACAAGAGAAAGTAAAGTGAAAAAACTCAAGAATTGAGATAGGGAAACTGAAAAATGGTTGAGAAACGGTTAATATAGGGCAACTGAGAAAGGAAATGATTGATCAGCCGAAAAGCGAAATGAGCTCGAGTAGAATGGGTGAAGACACTTTTCGAAGAAATTCAGCATAACTTTGCCAATTTAATCATTGAAACAGGGTACAAAACGTGACACACAGCTTCAAGAAACGCGAAACTAATATCAATGTTATTAGCAATGGTGAAATTTTCACTGAGAATAGGACAAAGCCAAGAGATGAGAGGAGTTTTTATGGAAAGACATTCACGCTAGAAAACTGGGAGAAGAGGATAATATAGATTACGATGAGAAAGGAATTTAAAACCCTCGGTCTAAATTTTACGCTGCCATTAAGGAAAAAGCATTAGGGATCAACGATATACCCAAGAAATCAGGAAAAAAACCAGGAAGAAAGTTTTAGACGCACATATACATGCTAATATGTTATGTGTAAATGAGAGAAAGAGGGGTTTATTAGAACTTAAATGTGGGGTCTAATTTTCTACGCATACGATAAGTGGACGATAGGAGAAGTGGAGAAAAAATTGGAGGTGATGGAAATGAAATGATAAAGAAGAATCGCGAAAATAAAATGAATAGACACAGCAACCACTAAATAAGTGTTTAGAGGAGTGGGTGATGGGAGAAGCCTATGGAGGACACTCACAAAGAAGAGAGCAGCTAATAGAACACCTAATAAGGCGCAATGGTTTGTTGAGTGCCATATTTGAAGGAAACGCAGAGGAATAATTCAATAGGAAGGACAAGGATTAGCTATGAGGAGGAAATGATGGAAAATGTCGGTGTAAAGAGCTACCTATATGAGAGAATGAAGAGGATAGGCAGGGGGCAGGGAGCAGGAAAGGCATGGGCAGGAAAGTTTAATAACCTGTAACAAATCGATGCTAAATCAGTCAATGTTGGGAATATTATATTTGTTTTAATTCTCCTGAGCACCACGGAATGATTTCTACCTGCAGGTAGAAATTCTAGGGTTTATGTCTGTATATGCATCATAATACACGTATTCAAGTTTCATTTTAGTGCATTGTGGAAAAAACAAATTCCTCTGATAGCGGAAAAACCGATAATTTGACAAATAAACGGAAAGAATTGAGTTTCATAGTAATATAAAGACAAAATAAGAAATTATACCATATCAAAATGATAAATTTAAGTAATATTTTAAATTATTCTCTCAATTCAAAAGCTTGCAAGCTGGTACATTTTTTATACGTGGTAGCTTATCGGTCTTTGTCTCGCTGACTTATTCATTGGTAATGATTTTTTAAAAGTCATGGCTAGAACACCCTTGTAAATTATAGCATTTTGTTCCTAATAATGTTATTTTGAACAAATATAGTATGGCTTTTAAAGGCACGAAATCCAACGTGGAGTAGTTACATTATAAAACGAAATATTTGGATTTAATGAAAGTTGGCCCTTAATTTTGGCCCACAAACTTACTTTATGCCATAAAAACTTGAACTTTGATGTACAACTGTGCATATTATTGATGCCAATCAAGGAGTATCAGATCTATGTATAACTATATACCTGCGGTTTCTCCATTTGAAGTGCACTCCTAATTGGGGGTGATCAAAAGTGCTTGTCAAGCTTGTGATCTCCCAGAGGATTCCTTGACAAAGGCCCTTGAAACGCAAGTAATAAAAAAGAATTTGCCGGTGATATTGGAAAGGTAGTACAGAGTCACAGGTACGTATCTCCGAGGTCCATCGAGTTCGATTTCATTGTGTAGGTTTTACAGTTAAAGCTTCGTGTCATAATCATTTTCAAAAGTTTTTTTTTGACCTTTCAAGGTTGATAAATTGTTGAAAAATATGATGGCATAATCCTAAAGGAAAAGAAAATTCTGATACCGGTTTTTTTGATACTCGTGGGTCCTTCCGAACTTGCTGATCGACGGATTCCGACTACAGAAATTACTCCAAGGCAACTTTTCCATCTCGACTTCGCCTATCAAAAACACCTGCTTCAAAACCCAATTACAAGCATTCCTCAGATAACGCAAACGCAAACACATACATTCGATAAATACCAGTCACATATGCACGCCAAAAATAAGAGCAGAATTAAAGAATTCAACAGATACGAGTAAGTGTTTACAATTCCTATCGGAGGGAAGCTAGGAAGTGAATTTCCAACTCAACCAAACGCCAACTCAAATGTTTTAAGTGTACATAATTATGTACACTTAATTTCATGCAGAAAGTTGATCATCTTATTCATCGAGCGTGCCTTCTTTTTTTATCGCAAACACCACTCTCCCGCAGTTTAGGTTCATCAATTTTATTAATAAGCGTGAGAAAATTTCGTCCACACACCTGTTTTGCGTATATTTTGAAGCTAACTGATGAAACATGATCAGTAAATGATTTGGGAAAGGGCAGGAAACAGGAAGTTCTATTATGAAGACAAGCCGGGAGGTGGTCAGGTCGCACCTGGTCGAATATTCACACACGTATCTGCTCTCAGAATGAAACGTGAGGGCCTCAAGGAAGGCACGAGGGAGCGGCGTGGGATGAACGTGGACTTCGGGCTCCGCAACGTGCCGTTCTTCAAGGTGAAACTGTCCCGAGAGGCAGTTGTCTAAAACATATGCCAAAAGGGACGTTCCTTAAGTTTCTCGCCCCTCCTTTCCTAAACATAACGAAATGAAACTCAAGCGTACTTGGTAAATAAAAAAGGAAATGTGGCAGGGGAAAGAATGTAGAGACGATACATATTTTCGTTGTGAAAAAATTAATTACAAAATTCCGCAACTTAATTCAAACTTCGTAGCAATAGACCAGGAGTTCCGCCTGGAGCGGTCCGTCCATCTCGGCCTACACTGGCTGCGTGGCTGCCAAGAGGTTGTGAACGTTAATTGTGGGCGCTTCATTCCCATCGAAAACTCTTCAGTCAGCGTTCAACACGATAGCGTTCAACGCGTTCTCTTTGATAGCTGAATTTACAGGCCACCTATCACTAGAAATCGCTCTTTTTCAATGGAGACCGGGCGTCATCGATTTCAATGATGACACGTTTCCACTCCAATAAGAGAAAGAGGGGGGTTATTGAGGAGTCTCGATAGTTGGCATATTTCCTCAAGATTTGGAACGTCCTGAGAGCTTGTGAGCGAGAGGGAACGAAAGCGGTCCAAGGAATATGACAACAAGGAAAAAATCCAGTGTCGGAAAACTACTGGCCCTAGGCGAATGGAGTGAACTGCAAGCCCTACTACTTTGAGTGAAATTAACACTCTCGGGATGAGAGGACCAGTTCCTTCCCCAGGGCCGCTTACGGTTTTCCCGGAAGTGACGGTAACCAGAGAAGCCCAGGAAGGAGTATCATGGCTTGGACTTTCCAGGGGTGAACGAGGACACCTTCACCCGGATTTGAACCCGGGGCTCTGCGGTCCTTGGCTTGGACGCCTCACGCTATCCACGAAGTTCCCCATCAAAAGACCATCAGCCACCAATATCGCATGCGCTAAGCTTAGGCCGAAAGAGTGGGAAGCCTTTTCCTCCTCTCCCCTAGCTGGAGACACCCTTCGTTCCAGTCCTCGGGCAAGGTTTCCGAGCACGAGAATGTGACTGGTGGCGTTCTATCGAGCTTTTAAAAATCTAAAAGTGTTCTGAGAATACTAAAATCGAGATGGTTTTCCGTCGGGAATGATTCCCTCATGAAAAATGCACAATGTTCTGGTAATTTTTGGCGCGCTTGGTCAAATATAGCTCTGTGATTGATGAGAGAAGATTGGTGTGAGCGCTTGAGGTCACAAACTGGCGCATAACTACACCAAATAAAATAATTTTCCCGGCGTAGAATCAGATAATATAATGACATATAGGGTAGTTTTTAAAATATGACTGCTCAGAAGTAGGCTCAACTGGAAGGAAGGCTGACCAAAAGCCCAAAAGTGGTTTATTTGCTTCTAGAACAAGAAACGTCGCCTGGTCACTTTTTATTGATAGATGCATATGCTATCTATCTCATGTCATAATTCTCAAATATTAAAACTATCCATGGCCACAAATTTGACCAAATTTTACAAAAAAACGAAACGCTTCAATTTTCTTCGACAATCTTCAAAAAAATGTAGCTGATTGGCGGGCGCAGTTTATAGTCACAATTTTGTTTATTATTATCATTATTACTATTATGGGTAGTCTATCGGTTAAGGTAGATTTTTAATTGACAAGAGCGTCCAAACGGTACTACGATATGTGATTGGTTTTAGCGTGTACTTCCGCAAATTGATTTAAATCACCTGATTGGCTGAAGCTTTAAAAATGTGAGTCAGAAAGGGAAAAATTTTTCGAGCCTCCTCGAGTCCGAAAATAAAATCGATTGCTCTGCCGCGCGACGAACCCGCACGGGAATACGGCGGCGGAATCTCCTCATGGCCCCAACTGGGAATACGGCGACGCACGGTCATGTAGTTCAAAACCTGTATGCATCCTAACGACGATTTCAACATGTATGCGTTGAAATGGACTTTCAGAGATGTTATAACGAAAGCACAACTTGAACATTGAATTTTAATAAGATCCGATAACCTAATGCCTAGGCGACATGAAGACCTGAAGAAATTCTCTCATGTAATTTTTAAATGTTGTATCTTCATTTAGTCTTGGGTTGGGTTAACGTGTGGTATTCGTGTGTTAAATGAACCATTCATGACCTCTTGGACGCATTATTTCCCATAGGTAGCAACTAGCGGTTGGTGTTTTCCTCTCGCCTCCATTCATAACGTAGGTTTTGACGAAAAGGAATGGGTTATGACACCGCAGAACCCTGCGAGCGGTCCTATAGGGTGGTTTTCGGTAGCATCTTTCTTACATAAGGAAATCTCCAGTTATCCGATTTAAGAAGTCCTATTTGGCTGTAGTGCAATATGATCGTGAAAGAAGAAATTGGAGTTTACCCTGGAGATTCTTTAGAACAATTACAAGGGTAATAGTATTATTTAATCAGTATATTAATGCAAATTACAATTACCTGCATGAAAAAACGGACATTTTGTTATTACGAAACTTATATATACATTTCATTGAAATTTATCGATTTTTATTGTACATTTATGGTTTTTTGCAATTACTTTAAACGCATTTGGCATGTATTTTAACATTTTTATAAAATACTGCCGGTGAAATCTAGGCATTGGAACAACTCAATCAAATTTGCACGATTATTGCTGTCGAATTATGATTACACAATTGTATACTATTTTTGCAGTTTCAAGTATATTCTTCATCGCCGTGGTTACTCTGGCTGTTCTTTCTTTAGTAGTCTTATTTTTATATGACTGAATTTTCCTCTTCCTCACTTGTTGAATTAATTATTTGTTTCAATTTTCATTTGCTACTCTTAATGATTTGATTTTTGAATGGAGATGAGAGTTTTAGTTTCCGTCGGTAAGCTCCCTAATTCCTTTGGTATTAATGTAGTAGAGGTGGAAATATTGTGTAAAAGGTGGAATATACAGAATATGACGACCAAAGCAGCCTTCTAAATGAGTCCTAAGTGATGATCACTATTGAGAACCTCCGTTTAAAACGTTCATGGAATCTTCTCGTGTCCTTATTTTGGGTCTCCACTGCATCTTCCCAAAGTCACCCCATCGGTGGAATATTTTCAATTTCCTCCTCGTGTACGAGAATCATAGGTGGGTTGTATGGTACCATGGATATAGTTAAGCGTATAATACATCAGTGAGAAGTCTAGAAAAAAATTTTAAACACTAGTTAATTGAAAAGTCGGCCACTCGATAGTGCCTTTAATGAAGTGGCATATCTATCGATGAGAATTTCTTTAGTGCATGGTACTTTTCTAACAGCTCAGGATAGCACTGCCTACGAATGAAATTTTTTCACGAATTTTTAAGGATGCTTATTACTAATGATACCTAAATACGAGTAAAATCCCTTACCGATTTCCGTGTCAACCTTCTTCAATGTTCTAATTTTATAATTTCTTACTCATCTCTTTCGTAACCTAACATTTTCCAAATCCTATCGCGTAGTGATGCAATCTATAGGCAAGGCTGATAACTTTTCAGACCACCCTCGTAGACCCTAAAGTTATTAAAGAAATAGATATTAAAGAATTTAGGAGCTCCAAATTAGCCACGTGTCTTTTGCCTAATAGTTGCCAGCCTTGAATTCTCTAAAACGCTTGTCAGTAATTCACCAATCATTTATTATTTCTGACTGTTTGGGGACATTTAATAATATTCCCATTTTTTCTTTAAAAGTATATAGCACTAAGGACATATTGTCACGAAGTTTGTTTTTGGTTGCCATGTCTATATTTGGTTATGTAGAAATTGAAAAAGCATTATTCTAGAAAAAATAATGAGATTGTTGAAGTTGTTAAATCACCTGATACAGCTCAACCCCTACTTGCTATTGTGAATGTAAAAGATAGTAAATAATGTAACAAAACAAATCAACGTTGAAATTTCAAATGTATCCCTTCCCATAGGTTAATTCAAATTCTTTACTAGATTAATCATTCCGAGTCCCCCCCCCCTGCATATTTGGCATCGGATATTTTCACTCTTGGTCAATGTCCTGTGTATCGAAAAGCACAAGAGTGCAAATGCTCCTCGCGAATGACGAAATAGAATTGATTCACAACGTGAATTTACAGTAGAAAGCGAAAGATAATACCGAAAATTCTCAGTGCCAAGCCTCTAAAGAAGTTCAAAAGGTTCGGTAGTGTCTTAAGCCATTCCTTTTCGTCAAAACCTACGTTGTGAGAGGAGGCGAGAGGAAAACACCAACCGCTAGTTGCTACCTACGGGAAATAATGTGTCTAAGAGGTCATGAATGTACATAACCACACGTTAACCCAACCAAAGACTAAATGAAGATACAACATTTAAAAATTACATTAGAGAATTCCTTCAGGTCTTCATGTCACCTAGGCATTAGGTTATCGGATTACCTTATTAAAAATCAATTTTCATGTTGTGATTTCGTTATAACATCTCTGAAAGTCCATTTTAACGTAAATATGTTGAAATCGTCGTTAGGATGCATACGGGTCTTGAACTACATGACCGTGCATCGCCGTATTCCCAGTTGGGGCAATGAGGAGATTTCGCCGCCGTATTCCCATGCGGTTTCGTCGCGCGGCAGAGCAATCGATTTTATTTTCGGACTCGAGGAGGCTCGAAAAATTTTTCCCTTTCTGACTCACATTTTTCAAGCTTCAGCCATTGAGGCGATGGAAATCAATTTGCGGAAGTCCGCGGTGAAACCAATCAATTTCATTACCTTAAACAAAATTGTGACTGCAAACCTCGTCCGCCAGAATTAGCTCTATTAAATGTAATAAATTAAATAATTGAAAATGATAGTTGCAGTTGATACCGGTTGAAGGGAAATGACTTTGTTTAATAACAATTAAACGTAATTATCTGGACAAAATTCATCCGACGGCATCTGAATCTACGTTACGTGGAGAATTTCAGAGAATATTGCAGTGGTTCTTATTTCCTAAAATTTGGTCGAGTTTATAACCCTGTATATTTTTTGTAAAAACTGAAGAAATAGACACGCGGTATCAAATGCAATGGTCGTTAGTGTTTGACCTTTCGAATGTACCAATTTGCGTACAGACACGCTGTTAATCACCATGTGCCTGGCATTGAAGGCGTTAAAGCCCAAGGGTGAATGCGTTGTTTTAGGTTTCGGAATTGCTAAAACCCTTTGTGTGGAATAACATAGTGAAATGATGTTGCTGTATATTTCTGCGAAATAGTACTCCTAATAATATTAATTAATGCAATAAAATGCAATAATTACATATTGTGTGCTCCAATTTGTTCGCGCGCTTTTATTTTTTTTTGCTTGTGCCAATTATTACATAGCCACCGTTTACATTTTCATGACTAAAAATTTTAGCAAAAAAATTTGGCGGTCATTTCTCACGGCTAGTCAAGAAAAACAATCGAGTCGCAAAATAATTGTACCCAAAGTGAGATATGAATTCGTCAGTTTTGCCGAACACAGCATTCACGATGCCCGCGGAGCTAAGCGAATCACTGCCAAATGGTCACTATATTTCTTTGTGCTGGAATAGGACTTACAACTCTTTACTTGATTCTTGTACTTCTCTCTCATGATGTGTAGTCATTTAGGTATCTGGATCTGTACCTCGACATCTTCCACACGCATTTCCTCCTACCGAAGTGTGTGTTCACCAATACCACCTTCTTTTCGTTTATTAATATTATTATACTGATGATATATATTACGTTAGAGCAACAAAGGATGGTAACGTGGACATGACAAAAGTACACATGCATACATATTACTTTGCAGTGACAATTTTTTATGCCTCTGTTTTGATGTTTTTTGGTAAAGAGTTTAAGACTTAATTCAGTTAATCCGTTCCAATTTTCATTTGACTTGTAAACGAAGGAATACTTTCCATTGCCAATTTTCCGCCGTCTTGCAGAAAAAGTTAATCAACTTTAACCACTTTAATTAATTTAATCACTCCCCGTATGTGACTCGCAGACACACCCCAATCTTGTCACACTGCGCTGTATTAAGTCCCAGCCTAAACGTTTAATAACGTTAGTCACACTACCGTTAGTCACACTAACTTTGTCTTCTAAGCGCGAAACGGTACGCTATCCTTTGCAATTTTCCCAGTCTTTCTTCGTCTATAATTACGCATGGGTTCTACATGGTTGTAGCTAGTTCTACTATGCATCTCACAGTGGTTTTGTCTGCCAATTTCCTAACTTCCTTTGAACGCTTCCTCAAATCTCGCAGTATAAAGAATAGACTTCTGAAAGTTCTTTTGTCAACATGCTGATCCTATCCAAGATCACATAGCTAACCCTAAATATTTCAGGCTATGAGGCGAAGATATTTTTACCCGATAAATGTTATAGTTAGTACCATTATGGGGTACGCGTATCCAAACAGAACTCTACTAGCTTCCCTGTCTTCTTTGGAAGTTCTCTTCCCTGGGCCGAATTGCGCTATGGTACTTCCATTATTACCCTCTCAAAGCAATGCATTCCAGCCACTCATTACTACGAGCACGCCTTTACTCTCTTCCCTTATGCTTCTTTATTAAACTATCTTCCGGTCATCTCCTGAGTCACGTCACTTTTTTTCTAAAAGTCAACCCCAGCCAGACCCCTTGATTTCGCGGATACTTGGCATATTTAGTATTTTTTTATCCTAGTATTTATTTATATATCATTGCATATCAGCGTCTATGTCGTTCCTAACGATCTTACGTGGCAACCTTCCATTTATCTATGAATGATATCCTCTTCTCAGTAGCCCCTCACAGAAGGGATGAAGGGAGGAAAGAAGTACACAGAGATGAAGAGGGGCCTGATGTAGGTTAGGTTGCTGGATTGGGTGTTGTTTGGAGTTACAAAATGTTTATTTGATAGTTGTCCATCCAAAAACCTACCTTAACCGGTAGATTACCTAATAAAAAAATATATATATATATATAAATATAAAGAAATATATATATATATAAATACAACCTTGTCGTGGTGGAAGGGCTTGTGTGTTCCGATGACCCCTAGAGCTGTGCTGGCGGGAGTAATAATAATTACTCCTGGAAGGGTCACCCATGCCAGATAGGTCGAAGGTTAGGAGCCAGACGAAAGGTAGTCCACGCAGCGTCTGTTCCTCAGTGAGGCGGCTGCAATGGCGTCTGACCCCAGTGGGGCGGCCATTAAGTGATGGTGTCACGTTAAAAACACTATTGAGGAAGGCAACGGGAAACCACCTCAATTATGATTCCCAAGAATATAATGATGGCCACTATAGATAATATGAGTCCTGGCAACTACGGGACTCGGCCCAAGAGGCCGTGTGTCGTGCCCGGCAGCGGGAGAGGCAAGGCTTCCGCGGTCGTCATCCCACGAAACCCTTGCAGGGAAGAAATAACTTCAGCAGGACAGAAGACTCAGAAGAAGGCGAAAGTATTTAGAATAGGAACCTGGAATTTTACTCGTAGAGATTAAAGCAGAGCCGACGAACTTGGTCATTGTTCAGGTATACATGCCACCGAGCAACCACAAGGAGGAAGAAGTCGATAGGATGTATGATGAGTTAGAGGATATCATCGCGAGTGTTCCTGCAGGGAAACATTTGATAGTGATGGGGGATTGGAATGCGACGGTAGGCGAAGGAAGAGATGGTGGTGAGGTGGGGGACTATGGGTTAGGCACGAGGAATGAACGCGGGGAGAAAGCAATTGAATTCTGCAGGAGACAGGGGTTAGTCATCACTAACACATGGTTTAGACACCACAAAAGGCGTTGGTATACATGGAAAATGCCAGGTAACTCAGAAAGGTATCAGTTAGATTATATTATGGTTAGGCACAGGTTTAGGAACAGTGTGATAAATTCGCACAGTTTCCCAGGAGCGGATGCGGACTCTGACCACAATTTAGTTGTTATGAAATGTAATGTTCGTTTCAAGAAGATAAGGCAAGGGCGGCGGGTTAAAAAATGGAATTTAGAAGCAGTAAATGAATTAACGAGGAAGGAGTATCAGGAGGCTGTAGAGAAAATGATAGATGACGGTAAAGAACTGAGTACTATCGAAGAAAAATGGGAATGTATCAAGAAAGGGATATTGGAAGCCGCTAAAGACACTATAGGAACCGTTAACGGGAAAAGGATAAGGAAACCATGGGTAACGGATGAGATGATTGCAAAGATGGATGAGAGAAGAAGATGGAAAAATGTAAAGGCAGAGTTAGGCAAAATGAAGTACAAAGAGTTAAACAATAAATTGAGAAGGGCCACAAATAAAGCAAAAGAAGAATGGTGGAAAACGCAATGCGAAGATATGGAAAGTTTACAGAAGAAGGGTGAAATTGGTGCTCTATACAGCAAGGTTAAGTTATTATCGGGAAGTAAGAAGGCAATATCTGTGCTAACAGTTAAAGATAAATGGGGTAAGATAATAGTTGAGCCAGTAAAAATCCAAGAGAGATGGAAGGAATATATAGAAACACTGTATGGTAAAGAACTTAGGCCGACAAGGTTAGACATAGAAAAGGAACATGACGTAGAAGAAGATAGCTTAGGTCCAGGCATACTCGACGGTGAAATAGAAAGGGCATTAAAGGAGATGAAAGCAAATAAGGCTGTGGGGGTGGACAATATTCCTGTAGAAATGTTGAAATGGTTAGGGAAAGGTGGGAAGAAGGCCATATATGGACTGATTCGTAGTATCTATGAGGAAGGAATCTGGCCGGAAGATTTTGTGAGATCGGTGTTAGTTCCTATTCCAAAAAAGGCAAAGGCTTCGTCATGTGAGGATTACAGAACAATAAGTTTGATATCCCACGCAGCTAAAGTTATTCTCAGGATCATCAACAAAAGGATAGAGAGTAAGGCAAATGATTACTTAGGGGATGATCAGTTTGGGTTCAGGAAAGGAAGAGGTACGCGTGATGCCATTGCAGTAATGAGATCACTAGTCGAGAGGAATATACTATAGAATACAATCAGGACGTTTTTGCCTGTTTTGTAGATTTCGAAAAAGCGTTTGATAGAGTGAATTGGGAAAAATTAATGCGTGTATTGCAGAAAATAGGAATGGATTGGAGGGACAGGAGACTGATCCGCAACCTGTACATGTCTCAGACTGCTCAGGTGCGAGTGGGGAACGGAGAGTCCGGATGGGCAGTGTTAGGAAGAGGGGTAAGGCAGGGTTGCCCATTGTCACCGGTACTGTTCAACGTATATGTAGAGGAAATGATTAAAGAGGCATGGGAAGAACTGGAGGTAGGAATGAAAGTCGGAGGGGAATTCGTAAAATCGGTTAGGTTTGCTGATGACCAAGCATTAGTTGCTCAGTCAGCCAAGGGGTTGCAAGCATTGTTGAGTGAATTGGAGGTTGTGCGATAAATATGGGATGAGAATCAATATTAATAAAACAAAGGTTATGCGATTTTCCAGAAAGAAAAAGGCTAAGCTAAATATTAAAATAGGCACGGAAAAAATAGAGCAGGTAGAACAGTTTACATATCTCGGAAGTGTTTTGGACCAACACGGTCAAAGTGGTAGGGACGTAAGGAGAAGAATTGCGCTAGGCAAGGAGACTTTCTCAAGGAGGAGGGAGTTGATGACGGGGACGTTGAGTAGGGATGTTAAGACAAGACTCGTAAAAACTCTGATATGGAGCGTAGCTATGTACGGCGCGGAAACGTGGTCGCTGAAGCAGGAGGATAGACGTAGATTGGAGGCTTTTGAAATGTGGGTGTGGAGAGGAATGGAGAAGGTGAAATGGACCGAAAGGAAAACAAATGAGGAAGTACTAGAAATGGTGGGGGAGGAGAGGGGTTTGTTGAGAGAAATCCTATGGCGGCAGGAAAAATGGATGAAAGGCGTATTGAGCGGTAGTGGAATGTTGAAGAGGGTAATAGAGGGGAGAATGTTGGGCAAGCGAGCTAAGGGTAGGAACAGGATAGGGATGTTGGACGGGATGAAGGGAGGAAAGAAGTACACCGAGATGAAGAGGGACCTGATATAGATTAGTTTGCTAGGTGGGGAGTCACAAAATGTTTATTTGATAGTTGTGTCCATCCAAAAACCTACCTTAACCGGTAGATTACCTAATAAAAAATATATATATAAATAAATAAATAAAACACAGTATTCAACCCGAAGGTCGGTTTAGTAGGTGATGGTAGAGCTCACCCATGTACTAAGCCCGATGGCGTGTGAATATTCACACATAAGGGTAGGGGGGCCAGTTCCTTTCCCTGTGCCGGTTATGGTTTCCCAGGAAGATCTGGTACCCGAAAAATCAACTAGCTTGGGTGGAGCTGCAGGTGCCCAGAGTGCCTTGCCCGGGAATCGAACCCGGGGCCCTCCGGTCAGTAGTCCAACGCTCTACCCACTGGACCACTGCGACCTTTATGAATATAAATACATAAATATATATATATTTTTTTCAATAAATATATAAATACATACACACACACCATGGGAGCCTCCAACCATAACCGGCACAGGGAAAGGAACTGGCCCCCCTACCCTGATGTGTGAATTTCACATGCCGTCGGGCTTAGTACTGGGAGAGCTCTACCATCACCTACCAAACCGACCTTCGGGTTGAATACTGTGATATATATAATATTTATATTATTCTGAAAAAAACTATGTACAATTTGAAATATCCTCGTAACACTCGTAAACCAGGGTTTTTGATAAATGGTAAAAAGTTCAGTGGAGGAACACATTAAGAAAATGGAATATTAGAAGGCGGAGAATAACCCACAAGAAAAAATTGGAAAAGAAATGCTGTTGATAAACCCCAAAATGAATCAAGAGCCTGAATAAAGATATCGGCTCAGTGTGGTCAATATTGCAAAGGAATTCAATATATTTTCGTCGTATGAAAACACTTCTTGAGCTACTTAAATATGTTTCAAATGCGAGTTCTGAATGTTTGCTTATCCGACGAAAGAAACTGCACGGAAGATGGGAAACCATTGTACCTGTAACTTGAACAGCTGAAAGTCACGAAAACGCCACCATCAGTGCCCTCTAATTATACAGTGACAAACAGCTTCTGGACGCCGTAAATAATTCAAACCCTTTTTTGTACGGTGGGAAGAACTCGTGAGAAATATTGACGCCGCAGTGATTTCTCATGTCTTGTCTTCGAAACAATCACTTGTCTACAGCGCGGAATGTCTTCATGGCATGGAAGGGTTCTCGATGAAATAATTTACCAACCGTGCTGTCGAAGAAAATCACAAGTTGACCCTTCTCATTTTAAAATCGTTGGGTAAGACTCAAGTGGACTTATTAAATTATTAGTTCAGTATTTTATAATCTGCAAAAGTTTTAATCCGAACGCATGGAATTAAATGCTTCAATTCTGTTGTATAGCGATACGGTCGGTCAGTTGACTGACCAAATGGTTCCGATAAAAGAAAGCCTCTCCAATTATAGATCGTAACAATTGACACGAATCAGCTGTGAAATAATTTGTATTATCTCTCAATAGGTGGGCGTATTTGAGATGGGGATGAAGGAGTGGTGGCGAAGCGCAATCATTTCATAGGCGTTGTAATCACTTTTCTGAAAAGAAGCTCTAGTAGAATGAAAAAGGTCCCAAGAAGTTGAGAATCAAGAATGGAAAGCCAGTGTCGGGTCACTCAGTTTCTCGCAGTAATTTGAGCGTGAACTATCATGATTTATTTTCTTCTCAGATTTCAGGGTTCTATTGTTTTCCTCGCCGGCACATTCCATGCGTTTGCAGTCAAAGGGAACTTTGACAGCGAGGCTCAATTTGGAAGTAACACATTATTCCATAAAAATCCACGTCATTCGCAACTTTGAGATAATGTAATGGTAATGGCATCATTTGTATATGTAGAAGCGTACCTTGAAGAACGAGATAGAAAACGAGATACCTATCCTCAAAGTTTGATACAGTTAAAACGTAGATAGTGCAAACTTTAGTTTATTGTAGTGATCATCATGATCTATATTTGTTAGGGTGCTCCACCTGCAGAAGAATTTCGGGGAGTCAAGGAAAAATAAAAAAAATAATCAAACGGAAAAAATTAAAATTGCTTAAATTTAAATTAGTTTCGATATTAGAATTACATGATATGATGATGAAAGGGAATTCCGAAGATGCGACTATTTTGCAACAAAAACTGAATCGGCGTGCATGCATAATCAAATTAAGCATCAAAATCCCCTTAAACAAATTGATTTTTTGTACCATGGCATTTAATTCACGCCATAAACATTACCAGATGCCAAACGACACCAAATGTCTTCATCGATTGGTCAGAGAATTTATTTCATTTATTTATTTCATATGGGCATTCTATATTTGTCATTATTATTTTAAAAGAAAGCTGAATGACCGGATGGAGTCTATGACTGAGCGTCTGTCGACTCCAACTGAGAAGAAGGGCAATCTCTTTCCCTACAGGGAGATTACCCAGTAGCTCGAAGCTCCGAAGGGCAGGCGAAAAGGCTACATTGGACCCCTGGCTCCCACCCTAATTCGGTAATTCACTTCTTCGAAGGAAAGCAGCCTAGCAGAAAGCTAAAAAGCGGCCTCCCAGAGCTAATAAGACTAGTTCCAAACCTCATGCTAAAGAGGACACATTCTAGTACCCCAAATACAAGCTGTATTCTGTAGCTCCATCTGGACCTTAAATGAAGACCCCCAACCTATGCCGTTCTTCGAGTTTTCACTTATGACAATTTAGTGATTTAGTCCTGAAATTAACTGATTTTCCATTAAACGTCGCTAATATTTATTATTAAAAAATTGATGTCATATTTTCACCACTTCATGATGCATAAATGAATGCAAGATGACGTTTATTGCATGGATTTTTTTCCTTCAGCGTTTAGTTCCTTTGGTTAACATCATTCGGCCATGCTTTGAAGAAATGCAAAAGCAAAATGATGCAGAAATTTTGGATAAGAAAATACTGCTGAAATAGTTTAGAAGGGAATGAATTAAAAGATGCCTTACGAAGAATTACAGGAGAGGCATATGTAAAAAATGCAGATTTAAGGCTGTGCGTAAGAGGTCTTAAGATTGGAAATTATATGGTGATACCGGCTGTTTGACTATATGAATATGCAAGGCAAGGCAATAATGCAAGGAGATATCTTCAATAAGGTGATTCATTTGAAAATTCTTAAAAGCAATAATTTTACTCTACTGGAGATTCTGCCACTTAGACATTACTTCTAGCTAGAAATTTTCTAATATGTATAATAGTTCTAATTAGGAGGATCACGTTGGTGCGGTGATTATTGTAATGGCTTCCTTCCAGGAGGTTCATATCCCGGCAAGGGCAGAATGTTTATGAGGTAGCCCGGTTAGTACTTGTGGTGCTAAGTGAAGAGCACATCAAGTGGAGGGCGCCTTCAGTCGGATGGGACGTTGAGCTTTTTTGAGCCTTTGGCAACTTTCGTTAAGAGTTTAATGCTGACACCGAATTTCTCTCTGCCCTTCTCCCATTTCCAAACATCTGTCCTCTTAACTAATTATCCGCCAATCCCTAATCGCGCAAATTACCTCAGCTGCCAGTCGCCTCCCATAATAACTACAACTACTAGTTCTAATGCCTCATGATTCATGATTGAACATACAAATGGGAATTTTATTGGAAGAGTTCTGGTGGATTTGGCCATACTCAAGTCATTGAATGCACCTTTTATTGAATCCAATATTAATGAGACAACAAAATAAAAAATGCATATTTCAGAGGTTCAGAGATGGGGCCACCAGTGTTAATTGATTTTCCCATTTTCTTGGTTATTTTTCAAGCAGTAGCATGAGCAATTTTAAAAGAACTCTCAACGAGAGACATTATTTTTTAACTTTTCCTGACAAACATGGAATGAACCTTTCCACTTTTGAGATTTGTTCTGAGAGACTGAGAGACAGTAAGGGGATTATCCAGCGCACAGCTCTACACTCTTCTAAATCTAAAATGCTCAGCGAATATCTTGAGGAAAATCCAAAGTCATTCTGGTCCTATGTTAGAGAAATACAGGGTAAACGTCCAACAGTACATTCTTTGAAGACGGAGAACGGAGAAATTATTACAGACAACGTGAAGAAGGAAAATATTTTAAACAAGATTTTCCACAGTGTCTACAATAAAGACACAAACGCACCAAACGATCCTCCACGCCCACCCGGGGAACACATAAGCAATATAACACTGACCAAGAAGGGAATAGAACATCCGCTCCGTAGTATCAAATCAAAGAAAGCACCTGGTCCGGAAGAAATACCTGCTGGAATTTTAAAGGAATTAGCTGAAGGCATTTAGAAATTGTTTCTCTAAAATCGATAGAAGAAGGCTCAGTACCCCGCGACTGGGAGCTAGCCCATATAACTCCCATCTATAAAGGCGGCAATAGGGATAAACAAACCAATTACCGGCCAATTTCTTTAGCATCGATCTCTTCTAAAATATTAAAACACATTATTGTCAGTAACATTATGGGATTTCTTGATAGTAGGAAAATACTAAATCATAGACAGCACGGATTTAGGAAGAGCAGATCTTGCGAAACGTAATTAGATCTTTTCATTCACGATATGCTTAGATCGGGATAAAACAACGCAAAAGTCGTCCCTAGATTTCAAAAAAGCCTTCAATAAAATCCCACGCAATAAATTGTTACACATACTTAGATGTTATGGAATCAATGAGAAAATTATTAATTGGATTAGAGACTTCTTGTCAAATCGCAAACAAATAGTCATCGATGGGTTGTGCTCAACGGAAAGAGATGTAACTTCGGGCGTCCCCCAGGGAGGTGTAATATGGCCTCTTCTGTTCTTAATATACCTTAATGACTTAAGCGCACACGCTAGTAGCAATCTCAGATTATTTGCTGACGACACGGTGATATACAGGGAAATAAGGAGCCAAATAGATCGCGAGCTACCCTCCAGAGACTTAGACACAATCTCGGATTGGTGCGAAAAATGGGGATCAATGCTTAATATAGACAAATACGCAGTTTTGAAATCTTGGAACAAAGAAAGTGGCAAAGAGAACATAAACTACGAAATAGAGGATTCAGTGATAACTACGGCCGATCAAGTTAAATATTTGGGGGTAGTTTTAACACCACGCCTTTCATGAGTAACACATGTCAGGACAATATGCGGAACCGCTTTTAAGAAACTCGGGTTTGTTAAACGGGTGGTGGGGAAATGCAATGAGAAAGTAAAAGAGAGGGGTTATTTTCTGTAGTTAGACCTAATTTGGAATATACCGCAAGTATTTGCGATTGTTTGGAGAAAATTTGGCAAAAAGAATTAAATAAAATACAGGGAAAATCCGCCAGATTCGATAAATGTTGTTATGACAAGAACACAAGTGTGACAGGTCTCTTAGTGGATTTAGGCTAGGAGCCCCTTGAGATGCGAAAAGAACAAGCGAGACAGACTTTTAGAAAGGCTCAGAACAAACGAGTTTCACGATGACACTAAAGGAATTATAATGGTCCCATACTACTTAGGTACATCAGACCACATAGATAAAATAAGGGAGATAGATCCCAGTACAGATAGATACAAATGCTCATTCTTTCCCCGAGCAAATCATAATAGTAAGAAACCGAAATCATTTAAGAAACATTAAAAACATTTAATTTACAAGTCTGAACAAAATTAAACATTGAAAATCCCCTGTATTATCCTAATCCATGTTCTCACTCATAATTTTCTCTACAGCCTGCTGATGCTCCTTTCTTGTCGTTTCTGTTACTGCTTCCGAAATGCATTTCTTAAACCACCTTCCCTGTTTTATTTAATTATAATTAAATTATGGCCCGAGCCCGAAACTGCTCCCACGAAACTGCGAATTAATCACAGTCTCTTAACCTAGTATAATCATAATGTGGTCTAACTAATATTTTCCTGAATCCCCGGGCATTTTTCATTTCCTTTTATGGTGTCAAAACCATCTATTCTTTATATTCAACAGATTTAGGCAAGATGTAGTGGAAGTTCACCATTATGAGGAAAACAAAGTTGCACTTTTCCACAGATTTATTTGTAACATACAACGCATTTCAGTTCATAGAACCATCTTCAGGTACAAGACAAGATTCAACTTGTGGGAAATCATATTTATACCTGTTTGAGGAAGGGGGGAAGAAAAGAGTGAGGAGTAATGTAGGGGGGAACAAAGGGGGGTAAATATGGAAAACCTGAAGAAACTAAAGAAATGGAGAGGTAAGAAGAGGGGGGGGGAGATAAGCACTTGTGGTCATCATTTGAGTCTCCCTGCGGTCATTTCTGGTTCCTAAATAGTAGTCACCCACCTCACTATGATCTCCTCCTTCTCCTACCATTGCATTGCAATCCCCAATCACTATGAAATTTCCAGGAACACTGACAATTATGTCCTATGACCGGCATGTACATGTATGTATCTGAACAATGACCAAGTTCATTGGTTCCGCTTTTTCTTCTACTAATAATATTCTATTACTGACTTTTAATAATCAAACCACTTTACTTTTCCACATAAACTTTTCAATCTTTACAACCCAGGTTTCGTTATAGCATAACATCATCAGGTTGATGATGATTCATACTGACTTTTAATAATCAAACCACTTTACTTTTCCACATAAACTTTTTAATTTTTACAACCCAGGTTTTGTTATAGCATAGCATCATCAGGTTGATTATTAAAAGTCAGTATGAAGATTTTCCACCAAGTTGCGCCAGAAACTGTTTTATTTTAATATTCTATTAGTTTCTTACTCTACAATATGTTAACTATACTTCTTTTTACCTTTTAATTCAATATTATTGCCACTTCTCACTGGCTCTCTTCCCTTCTGTTGTATATTACTCTATAGCTATCACTCCAGTAATTCCTACCATCCCTCCATCTCACTTTGGTCAGCCGTAATCATCATCTGTATTTCCTCTCTCCATCTCTTGCTTTATATTTTCCAATTTTCTTGTTCTCAACATCGTCCTAACATTTCAAGTCCCTATTCAAACTAATTTGATTCCCTTCTGGCTGCTGCATCTGCTACTGTTGCTTTCATCCACATCTTAATTAACTTCTGCAATAGGCTCATCAATTCACACAATAATAGCAACTAGACCTTTCAAGTAACATCGAGCAAAGATTCCATAATGGTGGGGCACCTATAAAGAAAAATTGCTCCTGTATCTCAATGAATCTTTCAATCGCTGGAACTTGCAATCTTGCCTTTGTATGATTTTTTAGATCTTTATGAGACTCATTAGCAAATTGACAAAATTATTTACAATAAGCAGTATGGTGAGCAATAGTTGTCAACTTTAACATACACCACCAACTTTAACGTACACCATAACTTTTACTATTGATCTAATAGTACCTTAGTACTAGGTACTAATAGTACCTTCCAACTGCTATTAGATTCTAATAGTAGTTGAAACTATCAACAAAGGTTTTGTATGGCATTATGATGAATATCTGCTGAAGCTAACACCCATCATTCTATAATTTGCCACTCAAGTTTACATTCCAGCTATATCAAAATGTTATA
This sequence comes from Hetaerina titia, assembly GCA_037158775.1. Taxonomy (NCBI): domain Eukaryota; kingdom Metazoa; phylum Arthropoda; class Insecta; order Odonata; family Calopterygidae; genus Hetaerina; species Hetaerina titia. Next base: position 67,146,661 of record CM073779.1, on the reverse strand, counting down.
CGCCCCCTTTCTGAAGAGCTTATTTGAATGCCTTTATTATTACCTTCAAATGCACTTATCTACTGCTTTACTCTGAAAAATTGAATTATAAAGATAATATGCTACAGCCTCATATCTTCATTCTGGAATTCCTGAAAAAATTATTTGGTTACTCTGTATTAATCAAAGTACTCAACTGCTATTGAAAATATCCCATGGTATTTATGGCCACAAATATGTGTTGACTTTATGGCCACCAATGTGTTAAATTTATGGTCACCAATATAAACATGAAGTCATAGGCATGCCTGATGTTTGGGATGTATCCCTCCAAATGGGGTGGAATTTCCCCCTTTGAATAAATCCAAAAGCTTAGCAAAATTAGACTTCTGAGCAGTGTCTCTAACAGAATTCAGAAGCCAGGTGTGTCCTTGAATGAATTGAAATCAGTCATGAACTGATAAGCGTTTCTTGAAAATCTTTCATAACTAAAGGTGCTTTGACAGCAAGAATAGATTTATTTTTTTCTTTGCTATGGAAAATTTTGCTGTTACTTTGGAGTCACAAAATGCCTCGGATATCAGTTTGTGGGTACATAGTAGTACTGTAGGATATTTGGTGATTTAGAAAGTGGAACACAATGGTTTCCTCTGCTCCTGCAGCTTTTCATTACTCATACTTATTTGTTTCAAGATATCTCAAATTATTTTTGGTAGGTTTGGCAGCTCATATTATTTTTTCTGAACCATTTATTTGGATATTTTTCTGACCATCCAGAGCAATTAGTTTGGTCCTTAACATTATAGCATACCATATGATATGTACCCTACTGATATGTACATTGATAAGTATGCTTCTCCTGATATCCATCCTCATATTGGAAGGAATACATTTGATCACTTTAAATTTTTAAGTTCAAATTACTTGTGTCTGTCTCTTAAGTAAACTACCACAATTCCTAAATGGGAATGGTTTGTAATTCACTGTTTTAGGAAATTTCCTTCCATAACATATAAGTAAAAAAAATGTAGCTGCCAATAAATACTATTCCCCTTTCAATGACAATGCCAACTAAGTCCTAGAAACTAGGTATCTACAATGTCATTAAGTTTTGATTGAAACATGCTCCTCCTAATATTCTTGACTCTACAGCAGTCCCCAAAACTGCCTTCAAAGGCAAAAGCATTTTGAATTATTACTCATGCTCTTCTTAATGGTCTTCTTTAGTGTAAGTATCTTAATATTTCATCCCTTGTTTTTGAAGTTGGGTCACAACCACTTTGAAAATAAATTTGGTATGGACAAGAAAAATCAAAATAGGCACCAATAACACAGCTTTATTTTATACACAGTGGATAAACAACATTTTACATTTAAGATGGTAAAACAGTTTATGCTATTATAAACACAGTGAAATACAATCCATACAGAATGGGAAGGAGTGTTTCATAGTCATCATCACATTGATGCAGTCAAACAGTGCTGGGAAAAGCTGCATCACGCAAAGTTGTTATTCACACAACATTACAATTTACTCCACACTATGAGATCCATCATTTTTATGGCTAAACATTTCTCTCCATTGCCTTACATTCTAAAATCACAGGGGCTACCTATTCATGTTTAGTCCCAGCACTGCATTGGATCAAAGTGATATAAGCACCAATATAAAATGTACATACATATACAACATGTATTAATGAGAAAAATCCACCAGTACCCCATTCTTATCCACTGATGAGTAGAGTTTACAAAAATATTTCAACTCTGTTCCTATCATAGGTATTCAAGCACCAGACTTTTTTACCTTGATGACCCTTTCATTATAAAATATGAAAAAATAGATAATCAATAATGGAAGTCTTCTTCTGTTTAATTAAGTTTTCAAAATTTTTCATGTTTAATTTGGCAGAAAATTTCATTTCAAATTCATGAGAAATACAGTAAACTCACCATTAATAAGGATAATTGATTTATCCCACTTGAAAGACATTTCTCGTCTGATTCCAATAATTCACGTTTGGTTACTTGCTTATTACATTCTTTTTCTATTTGCACAGCATTATTTTTCAGTCAGACAATGCAACTAATTTCATTCAAACAATATATATATATATATATATATATATATATATATATCCTAAAACTTTAGTCATTATAAAAGTAAAACTTATGAAGACAAAATCTGGATTCATCATTAAAATTATGCATAGGCATACTTATACCAATACATAACTAACTACAAAAGAATATATATAATGACTGATGGTAGGTAACATATTTTCAATCATTCAAGCGAAAACTTAAAAGCACAACTTTTAAAACTTTACTGAATGAGGCTAATTAATATAATAATGTTATGAGATTTCTTAACTGATAATTATGATGGAATGGCAGTGTTTGAAATACCATAATGCAAGCTTCCACCAATTAAATTCAGAACCTCAAGCCATACTTAAAGTAAATCTACAATTAGTTAAAATAAAATACTATGGAAACCATTACTAAAGTATGGCAAGGACTTGTATCACAATAAAAGCAAAAACAATAAATTTTATCTTTGGAAAAAGTAAATGCTACATTCAGTAATTCATAATCGCTACATTCAGTAATTCATAATAATACAATATTTAAAGAAAATTTTCTGTACTGAGCATGGGCAATATACATACATATAAAGAAGTTTGGACCCAAACAGTGAGATATTCATAGTAGAATGTTACCTTTAAAAATAAGGGAAGCTAATGACAGCTTTCCAGAAATTTTCCCAGGGCACAGGAATTACATGAATAGGTAATTATTGGCATAAATAATCCTGAACAAAAATATAGGCATTTTCAGTTTTTACAGATTGATAGATCAGCAATTGCTTGTTAACAAATAATGAGCATTCATATCTATTATTTACTGCCGAAGCTATCATATATGGTAAAAAAAAGTGTCATTCAATAAGATTTGTGGAATACTATATGATAACTTCGAAAAACTTGATAAGGATAAAAACTTAATAAACTAGAGTAGGCTCTGAAAAATATGTATATCTGGTAAAGCAAATGTGATTGTTAAGTGAGATAATATATATTTTCTTGCTAGTTACAGCCTATACTTAATATTCTCCTATTCTTTTGGCAGCTTTTAGAAACTATCCAAACTAACTGCTTGCTCTTCAAGTTCAAAAATCTTGATCATACACTTGTGCATTACAAACTACAGCACTGTAGATCATAACAACTTTCGTCTTCCTTCTTTGTCTTATTCCATACATGAGAAAAAAAATAACATAAGTATTCTTATCAGTGGTAGAGTAGGGTTTCCTGGTACTTGGGGAAAAGACTAATTTTCCACCCCATCAGCAATTTTTACCCCACCCCCCATTAATAATTAACTTCACTCTTATGTGCCCCTCTTCCCATTGACACTCACTAATTTTGCACATTATACATACACTATGGACATTGACACACTTAGGTATACATTAACCATGAAGATACACTATATATTCAGTAGCTTATACAATGCACAATATACTTTAACATTTAGTAACAAAAATAACCAACTTGGCTACTTAACATGAATATCAAATGCATCAGTTATCTCAACTATTTTCTGATGTTTAGACTGATGATAGGTAAAAAGTCACATAAGTATTTAGTAAGAATTACTTCGCATATAAGTCAGAGTGATATTTGGAAGTTACTAAATTTCAAATAAATCTTTGAAAAAAAATTTACAATTTCAACTAAGAATAATACTACAGAAGACAAGTGTTGGCCATGCCACTAATGAAGTTATATGCAAACACTTAAGCTTAAAAATGAGAGCAATGACTTGATGAAAATTTTTAAACTTATGTTTCCTCAACTATCGTCAAACTACATTTTTCACAACTAAGCTTTAAAGAAATATAATTAACAAAATTCTTATAACTATTGAATAATGTATTTTTTTAAACTTTTAGACAATGATTGTAATTGAAACCAAGCTGCTAAAAGTGAAAACCTGAGATGATAAGTTATATATCCGCATATTATTATGGACAGTATAGAAAGATTATTATGAGGAAATGGAATTAAATATCTGAGTCCTGTTCAGAACCATGATGCAATTTAAGTTGATGCTGCTACCTCTTTCTAACATGATAATCCAGGAAAAATGGGAAAAACTTCAGCAATTTAATGGGTGTTGATCAAGCTTCCTTCACATGGGGAATCACAGGCAGAAATCAAATTTAAGACTAATAGAATAGCTCAAGGGCAATGTTAATAGGCACTAAGAGGACCTAATAGAGAAAATATGTATATCTGCTCCAAATGTTTTAAGTTTAAAAAGAAATGCAGAGAAACATGACCTCCTGACCATACAGGGAATTTTTAGATAGAAAAGCTTTTTAACAATAATAATACAGATAAGTAAAATGACCGCTAGTATCCGTGGTTGCAAGAGTGCTGGTGACAGGCAAAGGGAAATTTGCAATTTATTTAGCATTAATAATTTTCAATGTGACAAAAGAAAATAGAGAACTATTGCCCATAGTGGAGTTCATTTTTCATAGATTGCCTTTACCGAAATGATAAAATACTACTAAAGCCAAAGAGTCACCCGGATTTCATTTCATGAATATAATTTACTACATTGTATCTAATTTTTCCAGTTTAGTAGTCTAAATCATACAACATGCATGAAATTTCATTGATAGAATGAACTGATTTAATCAAATGTGAACAGTGGGGATGAGCAATATTTAAGACCAGTCCTTAAAAATAGGAAGTGCAAATAATGTAGAAAATCCCAAGAATGGAGTGAATGGTTGAAAAGTCTCTGCCATTCTTATTTGAAAGAGAAATACCAGTAGAGATAAACATGAAAGGGAACAGGGAAGGTCACAGCATCACCATGTAAAGTATTTTATTCTTAGCTGGTTTACTCTGAAATGAGAATATAATTGTCTTTTTTAACCTGACATTTTTTCTATTTTAAAATCCATAGTTGTAAAAAATTAGGGAAAATACACTCTCAGAAAAAAATTGTGAGTGAATTAATGGAAGTTCAAAAGTCCTTCTATTTGCTTGTCATTGCTCAAGAAAAGTGAAAATGTATGTAAAAATAAAGCAGGAAAACACACTGCCAGATCTGTTCATTTGAAAATATTTATAAATTCTGTTCATTCAACATAATCCCTCCAAAGCAGTGCAATTAAAATGAAAATACCATGGCTCTTAGCATCACCAATACATGTTTCTCAAATTGAGATGCTGCCTGGTTTGCTTGATATGGCAAGAAACCCAGAAAATCATTCACAACTAGATATTGTTAATGATGTTATCAAATGGAAAGTTTCTAATTTGCCATAAGGTGATTTATACTAACTGTTCTCTCAAGTGTGAATTAAAATAATTTTCTGAAATTTCAAGTCTAAGGAAGAGGTTTTTTAAAATGCCATAGTATAGTACTGCCATAAGTAATGACAACATTGAGGAAAATTTAGATGGACCTTACTCAGAAATGCTTTTGAATAATTCTGGAACTAACTCATTCAAATTCATATGCAATCTTTCTCACTAAACTTCCAAGTAATTTCTCAGAATTTCAATAGACTTGGGAAAGGCATTAATTAAAGCTTCATTCAGTCTGCCACCATAAATAATGTAGCCTAACATTTCACTTGAACACCGACCCAATGATGCATTTGATTAATAACACACTGATATTTATAATGTGGCTTTTCAATGAATATTTACCCGAATCAGACTTTGGAACAGCAATAATTGTTCTTAAAGCAGTTAATTGATAAGATTGAAAATTAAACCATCTACTCTGAGATGGTTATATGATAAATCACCCATTGATAGATATTTCTAGAGTGGCAATCTTGATGAATAATTTACATAATTCAGACTTTGGAACAGCAATCATTGTCCTTAAAGCAGTTAAATGATAGAAGTTTGAATATTCATACAATCATCAGAGCTGATGTTTATCATTGATTGCACATTAATACATATAATATACACATATCAGTGTGCATCCAACATATATTTATAGGTGTGTGTGTATGTATATATATATATGTATACACATAGGCAATTTGATGAACAATTTACCCAAATCAGACTTAAGCGTATAATAGTGAATTGAAATAATGGAACAAGCATACACATTCCTAAAAGTATATTGATCTTCTCAATTGAACCAAACTTCCACATTTTAAATTTGTCTCTAAAATATAATACAGGTATGCTATTATATTCTCCATTTAAGTTAACATGTATTTCCAAAGAGGACACTGATATGCATTAAATTAAAGCTGAGACGCATACACTTGTCTATCAAGAACTACTAATGAGAGTTTATCACATCACAATTGGACTTTTATACTGGTGCCACAGGCTGTAAGTAGTCTCCAATATTTAAAATACAGGTTTCCCTCATATTATACAATAAATTTGTCACATAAGAGAAATTATTCGGGTGAAATTCCATGGAATTTATTATAAAATAAATTCATTGTTGTTTCCATTTCCTCTACTCCCAAGTTCCACTTATTATATACTTTAGTTTTACTATTTAAATTGCCGAAATGTAAAAATTTTACTTGAGTTGTCCAAAAACAAGGGAAACCTGCACTACTGCAGTATGCTTGAAAATGGTTGCAAATAAGTCACCATTCTTTGCATTTTCTGATATCTACTATTTAAAACTGAACGTTTTTTTAATTTACATTAAACAAAAACATGGATAAAGATCATTTTAAAGGAATGTCAAAAGAGAAAAAAGTAGGCGGAGAAATTCCAATGGGACCACATAAACACTAAGTGTCTTCTAAATGGCAACAAAACTAAAGACACCTCAAAACATATTTATAAATATAGATAATCCAATCACTATTTCTCTAACACTGAGTTTAACACCAACATCGACTGATATACTGTAGACTTCATGACCGCTATCAGTGTTATAATCACAATAGGCTACATACACAAAAATGGACACCAGACTTTTATTTATCTCACTATTATATTCCATTCACTACTATATGCTAACTACTTTAGTGATTTTTGGAAACAGTTGTCTACATTTCCCTGAATATCTCAATAAACTCAAATACTCTTGAGAGACCTACTAAGACTAGTCAAACATTTTAAATTAATGAAAACAGTAGATTCTTCAGGGAACAAAATGTTAAATAAAAAAAACCATTTTTGCTTCTAGGAGTTCTTCAAAGAATATCTACCTAAAGAATAAATATTTTTTAGGATTTTATCTCTGAGTAACACTAAATAGGTAAACACAAAACTAATCAGCATTACAATGGATATAGTTCTAAAGGAAACAAGCCAAATTGCATTAAACCATAGGGTTATGTGATGGTTAACTATTTTCTAACCTACACGTGCATGTATGTCATGTACAATATATGCACTTACCTCTCACAGCATACTATTAAAGAATTAATTCATTGACACATACTTATACTTGCATATTTCTATTGTGAGCTAACATAGATTAATGCCACTTACTTAAGCACAACATCATTGATGCTAATATATTACTTAAGTAAAAGCTATCATAATTTCAAAACATTCAAAAGTGCATTCACCTTTCTTAGTTGGTAGTGGAGAGAAAAAGAGAATATTTCAAAAGAGGGGTGTACCAGTTCACTACACAAACAAACATTGATCCTACAATTGAAATTGGAATTTCAGCATACTCTTTTGGTTGAGAAGAAACACTGTGAGAACACTGAATCTTAGTCCAAATAGAATACAATCAAAACAACATCAAGTTACAATCAACCATTCTGTTAAACCCACACTTGGAATCAGAGTGAAGTATGATGAGGGGAGTTATCATTTAAGGAATGACTTGCTAGGAATTACTGCTGTGAGCACCAGCAGCCTTCATTATTAACCTCCAGTGTCAAATGTGTATTACTATCATTGGGATGGGGTTCCTTTCTCACATTTGCCACCCCATCACACTAACAGCAACCACACCCTGATCCCTGTGCCATCTTTCCAACATACCCCTTGAGAATTCTCAATCAACACTACTCAATTTGAGCTCAACTATATCAGCAAAACTAAAAAAATTACTGCTAACATTTTAAATGGAAAATGTGCATATACAATACATACCATATACCATCTATGACATTTTAAACATCATGACTGGTGATTAAAATACAAACACCTAAGATAGGTGAGCTACTGACTAAATGTAGTAGTCCTTAACAGTTGACGAAAAAAATGGCTTTATCTTTATCTCTTCTACTTCATAATTTGGGCAACAAAGCTGAAATATGAATATGTAAAATAAAAGGTAAGGGAAATGGAAAAGTATTTGATGTTTCCAATTTCCTCGTACAATGTCATAATATTCTTCAGAATAACTTTGATAGAAAACACGTAGAAAATGACTTGCTGAATGATGACTGGAACCTTTTAAAATGTTTTTCAGGAAATAATTGGACACTCTGGAAATGACCATAAAAACTCGACTATTGCAGAAAATTAGTAGGCTATCCCCATGAAAAGGGGGATTTGGTCTCAAGTCTCAGCACTTTTATCTCAAAATCTCTATGACACTGAATGAGATTTCAAATGCTGTATAATATTCTTGTATTTTTGTAGCAGTCATACATAATTAAAGACTCGCATAAAGCCATTCTTGGCATATTAGGATACCATGGAAAAAACTTTTTCTCACAAATTCATGGCACAAATGCCATACATTGCTGACTCTTGACTGAGATCAGTGGCATATCCTGAAAACTCATCGCTACAAAACATGAACTATTAAAGCTAGCAGCTCTAAAAGAATTCCAGATACAGTCAGTGTTTCATGTGTGAAAAAAATTGGCTCTGTTAGAGGAAAATGTTTTGTGAACTCACACACTATCTAGGTAATGGCCTGAGTATTTCTTATGACTAGTCAACATCAGGATTACTACACTGATGTTAAGAATACATTTACATATTATTGAGGGATTAATTTCAATGTGTGGCTATATGACCGGGGTGAACTATACCACCCCATATGCATAGGATGCAGCTGTTATTGATTCTCCTGACATACTGATACATTTCGCCCAACTATATGTATCCAAAACTGCAAAGTGATACTCTCCACTCAAATGTCCCCACATGAGAAGCATGTTTCCAAAGCTATACCAAATTCAAATTTAATTGGATAAACTCCAAAATATAAATTTACAGTATACCTCTACATAGATAAAATTACCCACATAGCACATAAAGAGTCTAATAATCAAATATCTCACAACTCAAGAGTCATGCTGTAAAACATTTAAGATGTCACTATGACCTATAATGACATAGTTTCAGAGAGACGGCTTGAAATACCTCAGAGACATCCTGGAATGTCTCGGGCATATTACTGAGATCACTGTCAAGTAATTAATATAATTGAGAGACCTATGAGTATGGGAATAATAACACGTAATGGAAGAGTTGGAATAAAAAAATCCACCACAGAAGCAGTGCACTGAAAATACTGATTAGAGATAAGCTATCTCTTGGCATTCTGATAAATCTACATTTCAAAATGCAATCGCATAACAACTTTTAATTAAAGAAGTTTTCTGTCGCATGAGTTGGCTCTGACCACCAGAAACTAGGAGATGTATTTGAGATGCCAATGGAAGTTAATTCCATCTGCATCTCAGGGGATATATGATATATCTTAGACAATTAATACTCTGTGGATATTTTTAAAAGGACTTTCTTAAAATGAAATTCAGCTTTGAAAATCACAAAATAAAACCAATTTCAAAATACTTCATAAGCAGTTCATTTCAATTCATGCAGTTTAAATGAGCAATGATATTGAAATAAAGCAGCAAATCAGTTTCCTTGACTTATTGAGTAATAAATCATAGCATTGATAAATATTTAATGAAGAATGACCCAATGATGCTCCCCCTCACTATTTAGTTTCCATGGCAAACTGTGATTTGAATGCTCCTCTTATTGCCAAACACTGCATGCATTGGAAATGATGGGAGTTTTAATCCAAAATTTATCAGAAAAACTTCAAACTAATTCAGAGATTTGAAAAATCTATTAAAATTTGATGTATTTCAAAAACTAGCTTCTCAATCATTGAGGTAAGTAAGTTGGGTGCAGCATGTAAAAAATGCATTTCATTATATTTCAAGTCCCTTACACTTGTTGCTTTGGTTTTTTTACTAAGCATGTAAATGTCTATCATTGGAGATTATTCTCTCATAATCTGAGCGTGCCCCAGACTTGCATTTTTACAGGAATGCCTTCTTGTGACACATATTTTAGTTACAATTCACATGAAAATTACAATGCTAACTTAACTTTAAAATCATTTTCCAAGCAGTACCAACAACAAAATTAAAAAAAAAACACCATTCAATACCTTGTCATTAATGCTAAAACTTATATTTAAAATGCAATCACTTAAAAGTTGAATACTCCTTCCTGGTAAGCATATTTCAACTTCCTATCGTTCTTTCAGGTTTAAATTACAACCATACATTAGCATTCAAATAACAGAAAGTGAAATAAAGGCTTCAGCACCTAATCTTGAATTCAAATTTACAAGCAAATAACATGACTTTGCTCATAAATACAGTAAAGTATAAACCAATCTTATAAAAATAAAACTTAAAGCACCCATCCTCTTTTGGAATTAGTTGAGGATCCTTTCTTCGCAACTGGCTTGTTCTTTTTCCCAATTTTTATCTTTTTCCGTTGTTCCTTCTTGTTCAAAGAGATTATAGGATGAATCTCGTGAACAACATCACCACCAACATGGGAAATTGGGGCAACATCATGCAATTCCATATCTATAAATAATCAAATGAAGTCATTATCAGTAAGTTTTATAGTTAATTGATCTGACTTGCTGATTCACACAACTCACCATCTTTGTTCTCTGCATCTGGTTGCAAAAATCCATTACCCCTTTCTGTAGGAACTGAGTATATCTCACTTTCTAGGTTTTCTGGAGCATTTGGCCCAAGCCAGCTTAATATCACAGGGAGAAACAGTAAACCATGGAATAATCCATACAAAACCACACTGAAAAATAACTGTTAGAGAACATTATCAGTCAAGAAACCTTTTTTTGGAATGAAAAGCTATTAGTTTTTTAAATAAATCAATGACACACTATTTAATTCCTTGAAAGACAAAAATACTATACATTGCTGCATTATATAGAATAAGTAGTTACATTCTAACTGATAAAAATAAATTGCCAAAGAGCCAGAACATTCTGGGATTAGCCCATTAAATGAGCCTTTAACATGATTTGATCTAATGCAAAGTGAATTACCTTAAAAAAGGTTGTAAAAATATAAGAGTCACTCCTGCCAAGCAGCACAAATGCCAGAAAAGTACTCATGCCACCATTGAATACAGCTGGTCCCACCTGAACCAATGTTGCCAGTGCCCTTTCTACAACAAAGAATGGAGAAATAATTTTTGCATCACAAAAAAACTTTTACTCATGGAAAATGTTTATTTTTACCCAGGTTACTGATAACAATGCACTAAAAATGGGATTAATTAATTTAATTTAGAGTTACCGTTGCGGGTGCCAGATAGCCTTGTAAAAGTATGTCCAATGTGCGCAGAATAATCAACTGCAAGTCCAACACATAGGAGTATGACAATAGAGGTTGAGATCTCAATGGTGAGTCCAAAGATATACATGGAGCCAACTAGGTTCACCAACGTGAAGCAAACACAACTTATCACCCAAATGGCACTCTGGAAATTTTGGATTAGCAAAACTGTTACCAGAGCTACAGTCAATATGGTCAGTCCCAGATTCCTCAAGAGCTCCTCTCCAATGACCTGAAAAGAATTTTCTGTCTCAGCAAAATAAAATACTCTATCATGAGCCTCTCATTCATAACAGGGCCTCTTGTATCAACATTTTTCTGACATTATATATATATCCTCTCCCCTTTCTGAACCCAAACTGATCATCTCCCGAGTAATCATTTGCCTTACTCTCTATCCTTTTGTGGATGATCCTGAGAATAACTTTTTCTGTGTGGGATATCAAACTTATTGGTCTCTAATCCTGATATGATGTAGCCTTTACCTTTTTCAAAATAGGAACTAATACTGATCTCACAAAATCTTACGGCCAGATTCCTTCCTCATAGATACTATATGGAGTTTCCTTCTTACATTTTCCTAAATATTTCAACAGTTCCACAGGAATGTTGTCTACCCACACAGCCTTATTTGGTTTCATCTCCCTAAATGCCCTTTCTATTTCATCATCTAGTATGCCTGGACCTAAGCCATCTTTTTCTACGTCATTCCTTTTCTATGTCGATCCTTGTTGGCCTAAGTTCTCTACCATACAGTGTTTCTATATATTCCTTCCATCTCTCTTATATCTTTTCTGTGTCAGCTATTATCTTTCCCCACTTATCTTTAACTGATAGCACAGATCTTGCCTTCTTACTTCCCGATAATAACTTAGCCTTGTTGTACAGCCTTTGTTGTACCCTTACTCTGTAAACTTTCCATATCCTCGCATTGCGTTTTCTGCCATTTTTCTTTTGCTTTATTTGTGGTTCATCTCATCCGTCTCAAATTATTGTTTAACTCTTTGTACTTAATTTTGCCAAACTCTGTGTTTACATTCTTCCATCTTCTTCTCTCATCCATCTTTGCAATCATGTCATCCGTGACCAATGGTTTCCTTATCCTTTTACCGTTAATGGTTCCTATAGTGTCTTTTGTGGCTTTCGATATCACTTTCTTGATACATTCATATTTTTCTTAGACAGTACTCAACTCTTTACCGTCATCCATGATTTTCTCTACAGCCTGCTGATACTCCTTCCTTGTTAATCCATTTAATGCTTCTAAAATCCATTTCCTAACCCCCTACTCCTGCCTTATCTTTTTGAAATGGATGTTACATTAAATAACAACTAAATTGTGGTCAGAGTCGGCATCTGCTCCCGATCATACTGTTCCTGAATCTGTGCCTAACCATAATATAATCTAACTGATACCTTTCTGAGTTACCTGGCATTTTCCATGTATGTACATCTACGCCTTTTGTGATGTCTAAACCATGTGTTGGTGATGACTAACCCCTGTCTCCTGCAGAACTCAATTGCTTTCTCCCCATGGTCATTCCTCGTGTCTAAACCATAGTCCCCCACCTCATCACAATCTCTTCCTTTGTCTACTGTCGCATTCCAATCCCACCTTCACTATCAAATGTTTCCCTGCAGGAACACATGCCATTATATCCTCTAACTCATCCTACATCCTATCGATTTCTTCCTCCTTGTGGTTACTCGGTGGCATGTATATCTGAACAATGACCAAGTTCGTCGGCTCTGCTTTAATCTCTATGAGTAATATTCTATCCGTTGCTTGCTTTATGTTGACCATGCTTCTTCCCACCTCTTAATTTAATATTATAGCAACCCCTCGTTGGCTCTCATCCCCTCTGCTGTGTATTATTCTATAATTATCACTCCAGTAATCCCCACTATCCTTCCATCTCACCTCCCATAGCCCTAAAACATCTATATTACCTCTTTCCATCTCTTGCATAATATTCTCCAATTTGCCTGTCCTCAACATTGTTCCGACATTCCATGTTCCTGTTGTAACTACTTTCATCTTTTTCTGCGTCTTCTGTTCTGCTGCTGTTATTTTTCCCCTGCAAGGGTTTCATGGGATGATGACCACAGAAGCCCCAGAATAGGTCCCCTGCTGCTGGGCACGACACACGGACGACACGGTGCACAACACTTGGACACTTGGGCTGAGTCCCGCAATTGCCAGGATACTGTTTCTTTACTGATTTTTGTTTGTTACTGATTTCTCTATACTGTTCATCGTAAAAATCTTAAGGATAATAATTGACGTGGTTTCCCGTTGCCTTCCTCAATAGTGCTTTTAACGTTACACCATCACTTAATGGCCACCCCACTGGGGTCAATCGCCTTTGCAGGTGCCTCATGAACTACCTTTCATCTGGCTCCTAACCTTCGACCTATCTCGCATGGGTGACCCTACCAGGACCAATTATTATTACTCCTGCCAGCACAGCTCTAGGGGTCATCGGAACGAACAAGCCCTTCCACCATGGGAGGGAAATGTATATATTAATATGTATTCATTCACTTAAAAATGATGATACTTAAGGAAATTTCTAAGAAATGTAGCTCACTCACCTGATTTGCAGTCCAAGAAACATATTCTGGGGAATATGCAACTATTCGAGAAGGTCCAGTGGTAAAATTTATAGATTTTATTAGGTCACGAATGGATTGCATAGCTTTCACTTGTTCAGCCGTTGTGTTCATGTGAATATGCTGGATAATTATTTGGGATGCCTTTAAGTAAAAAAATATAGCTTGAAATTTATGAACTGGTGTCTCTTGTATAGCGTTTGTATGAATTAAAGCAATTCAGATAAAAATTTTAGTTTAATTTAAATGAATGTTTGATTGGGATAATTGGATGATTACACAATAGTGAATAAATATAATGATAAAATAATTGGGCAGAGTGATGAATTAGTAAATGATATATCATTGAATCTATTTATCATTATCACAGTGAATAAACATTAAATAATAACTAAATAAACTTACAGTGATGTTGTAGTCTCCAAGGGGAAAGTTGCTAAACTTGATGTCCTTAATATATGGCTGACCCTCTGGGGTCATGAATAGGAATTCAATTAGATAGCCTTTAAATTCTTCATAATGCTCGGGTATGTAACCTAAAGAGCAAAAACAATATTTTATTACAATGTAATCAAACTTGATCCACATAAAACTAAAAATGGCCTTTAAAATTTGTCGACATTATCTTTGTGCCAACCTTAATTTGACTCATGTAAACCTTATAAGGTATCCATCCATATTTTAAATACCATTTTGTTTGGTCATGATTATTAAATAATTATTTTATTTGATACTGTGTCGAATTAGGCAACTTAAATTAAGGTTTCACTATAAACTATGTATCTACCTAATTTTATAGAAAAATAGCCCACTATGATTATTATCACAGAGATGAAGTAGGTCCTATTAATTATGGATTTTCTTTGGAATAAAAATAATGTTGAACAATATATAAACCATAAACACAGTAATCAACCCGAAGGTCGGTTTAGTAGGTGATGGGGTTGATTTTGGGGGGGGGGGGGGGGGAGCTCTTTGAGTTCACCCATGTACCAAGCCCGACGGCGTGTGAATATTCACACATCAGGGTAGGGGGGCCAGTTCCTTTCCCTGTGCCGGTTATGGTTTCCCAGGAAGATCTGGTACCCGAAAAATCAACTAGCTTGGGTGGAGCTGCAGGTGCCCAAAGTGCCTTGCCCGGGAATCGAACCCGGGACCCTCTGGTCAGCAGTCCAACACTCTACCCACTAGACCACTGCGACCCACTGAACAATATATATGACAAATAAAATTATTCTTTTTGTTTCACATGCCACATCAAGATGCCATTACTGATATTCGTGATAGCCAATGGAAACCTCATGGCATCACTACTGGCAACATGGTAAAATAACAGTTTATAAATTAGGATTTACACTTCCCAGTGATTCTTGAAATTTGAAAATTAAACAACTTGGCCTTTCCAATTGAAATTTTTTATTATCATGACCTAGGTTTTGTTATAGTATAACATCATCAGGTAAAAATGCAAGTCAAACAGAGTATATACAAATATTATATCTCTAGACAGAGGGGAAGAGGCGATAGGAAGGAAAGGATTGGTAATATTGACAAATTAGCAGGCTGGGAGGAGGGGGGATCAATGCAAAGGTGGGCGTTTTGCAACATTGTATCCATGCTGTATATTGTATCCATGCTATCCTTTCCTTCCTACCTCCTCTTCCCCTTCGCTTAGAGATGTATATATACTGTGTTTGACTTGCATTTTTACCTGATGATGCTATACCATAACGAAACATAGGTCATGATAAAAAATTTTAAGTGGAAAAGCCAAGTTGTTTAATTTTCAAATTTCAATATGAAGATTTTCCACCAAGTTATGCCAGAAACTGTTTTATTTATCAGTGATTCTTCTCAATGTTAATTGCCATTAGAAGATATCATTATTAATAAACTATTAAAATAGTGGAAGTCTGAACTCTAATTGTGAACTATTGTATTTCTGATTCATCCTTGTTTGGAATTTTACATTCTTATGTAGCACAATAAGTATCAAGGAATGAGGGTGTTCCCAGAAGTAACTGGCCTAGAGATGGCGGTAGTTATTTGAAAAATATCACTGTATTAGAATGTATGCAATCTATAAAGCATATGTTTTGTGTTTGAAGACCTTAGTTGTTTAGTATCTGTATGGCAGCATCAATAGTGAACTTTTCAGTAACTTTGTGAAAATGGAGAAAATTGGTCATCATTATGCGATACAATGCTTTTATTTGAAAGGCCTCAGCCCAACCAATATAAAAGCTAAACTGGATTCTACTCTGGGTGAGTCTGCTAATTTGTTTACAACAGTAAAATATTGGGTAGCAGAGTTTAAACGAGGCCGTACAAGCTGTCAAGATGAGCATTGAATGGGTCGAGCATATGAGGTGATGACTCCAAAAAATTCATGATTTAATGTTTGAATTGCTACCTCATGCACCCTATCTGTCAGATTTAGCCCTCTCGGATTATTTTCTGTTTGCAAGCTTGAAAAAATGGATTGGTGGTCATAGATTTTCTAACTGTAAAGAAGTGATGTCGGCAGTTAATGACTATTTTGAGGAGCAAGACAGTTCTTATTATAAAAAGGGTATCAAGCTTACTGAATATTGCTGGGAAAAGTGTATAGAGCTAAAGGAGATTATGTTGAAAAATCAATACATTTTTTCCAAAGTTTTGTTTTCTTTGTTGGGTTGGGTACTTCCAGACCACCCTCGTATGTGCATACTGGAGGAGAATGTGAAAGTA
Source organism: Hetaerina titia (assembly GCA_037158775.1). Taxonomy (NCBI): domain Eukaryota; kingdom Metazoa; phylum Arthropoda; class Insecta; order Odonata; family Calopterygidae; genus Hetaerina; species Hetaerina titia. The sequence goes on along the minus strand of CM073779.1, from coordinate 67,129,719 downwards.
CAATCATTGCATTTTCTTGAAGCATAAAATTTCACCCTGAAATATTTATTGATCTGATATTTCAATTTTGTGTGTATATCTTACTCCATATCTCAACCCTGAAAACTTCAAACTCTTTGGATGGTAACAACTGTAAAAGCTAGTATGTCTAATCATTATTTTAATTTACATATTTCTTTACAGGAGATACAGCCGAAAGAGTTTATACACATGCAACCCTCTCTATTTTAATCATATGCTTGCAGTGGATAAAATTTTGACTCTGAAGATATATATATTACATCAGATCTTTTCATATAACATCTATTAGACTGGAAGTAAATTAAAAAAGAAGATTTATTACATACCAAGTCTGTCAAGCCACGCTTGATATGATTTCCACCAAAAGTCCACTGTTTCTCTGTTAACATAAGGGTTTTCTTCAATTTGGTTCATCAGCTCATTCAGATTATCCTTCTCGGCAAAATAATCAATCTCTCCTGAAATGCAAAGATATTTGAATGTTTTCATAAAATATTAAGAATTCCAAGAAAAAGCAGTAGGTACTCTATCAAATTCCATGCTCCTGATTACCTATATATATTCCAGCTCGTTTGCCATACTTGGGGAAATATTGTTTAAGTATATTTGAGTAGTGCATCGGATATGAATCAGGGTTCAAATACCAAATAGGGTCAAATTTCTGCTCAACTTGGAACACACCCCATGCGTTAAATGCCAAAATCAGCAAAGTCATTGAGAGAATTATAATCTGAAATAAAAGCTATGATGTTAAGTCTTGTCACATGATGAAAAATGAACAACAGTTCAACATTTGAATATCTCATACTCTACCTTTACGGGAAAACTTAGCACAAAAGGACCAACATATTTTTCAAAGATCAGTTTTTGTATGTTCCTTTGACTGCATGTATTTGGAGTCCAGTTGTTATGCTTTCTAAACACACATCCATCCCTCTTGGCTTTCATTCTGAACTCATCAATGCAAACACAACTAACAAAGAATGTCAGCTCAAAGACATAGAGAAAAAAGATCCCAGAGGCAGCAAAAACACAAAAAGACCTTAAAGAAGGCATAACCTGCAATGGTAAATGTGGAAAAACTATTTATAACTGTGTGATGTATGAGTAGACACGTAATATATACACATTTGCATGCATACCTGATAAAAAAATTGATATACATAAATGGATAATTTACAATGTTTTTCCATGCATAATACACATTTATGAAAAAAATATTTAAAAAGGTGGCATGTAAATTATTTTATAACAACTGTAACATGGCATCAAATATGAAGTTTCATTTTTTTGGAATGAATACTTTAATATATAATTTTGCCAGGTTATATATGCACATATTATAATTTCATATATTTGATTTAGAAATGTTTTCAAAAATAATAAACATGATATCTAGAGATACAATTCCTTATTTCAATTTTACTAGGTTAGAAATATTACCCTTAATATTATTTGAACATTATCTAGCCACAGTAATATATATGCATATTTGGTAGAATGGCTTGGTTGACATATTATTATTATGTTGAACTTGGTTATAAGTTATGACATGGTCCTGGGACCCATAAGCATTCTGCACAAAACTTAGGTTACCTAGAAAACATTCAATACACTGAGAATAGGAAAACTTTTGTTTACTGCCCTCATTCCTGAAGATTTCTTGTGACTCATTGCACTCATCATGGCAGTTGTGGTGGGGATCAGTTGACGAGGTGGAAGTGGAAGGTTCTAGGGCTTCAGCACTTCTGTAGAACTGCAGGCATAACTTACTTTTTGCAGGTTGCATAGTTATTTTGATTGTGCATCAATATGCTCCTTGCTAGATTCTAAATATTCAGACATGACTTGTATGACAGCAGGAATTGTTAGTAAATACAATTTATCACCTTCAACGTGGATTTGATGGGTTCAAGATAAAATATTCATAAATACTGGGTCATTGAAAACATAAGGTAGATAGGATAACTTCCAGAGGCAGAGGTAATATCAGTTTGATCTTTGAGGTAATATCAGTTTGATGAATCTATTGAATGTTCTCTCTGATGTCAAAGCCCCCTATTCACTTTGGAACCCTGTGCCCAAAAGTTGCCCCTCATTTTGGTTGTCTTACTAGTAGACCACAAATGGCAGCATTTCTCTTTAGAATAGCAGTCTGGGTATGACTCAAGCTAGCAAGCAGGGAATAAAATTGCTGAAATGTACTATCTCCTAACCCTTGATTCATTTGCTCATTGATGCATAATACAATTCATAAATAGCATTTCAGTGGAATGCTGCCGAAGAACAGGAGAAGAAAGACAATCTGCTAATATCGGTCCTTGAAGAAAGATCTCCTAACCCTGGTGAAAATAAAGTATGCACGCTAGGGTATGAGAAATGTGCAATGTATACACACTATCTGTAAAATCTTTTCACTTTCCAAGCAAAACCTTATGCAAACATTTTTCATTAAAATCAAATGTTCAACTCATTGCATTCTTGTACACTTAAATTCACTCTACTTGCACACTTTGTCTACCAATTTAGCACTGCACAGTCCACTGATCCATTTTACATAGATGTGCACATTTTTACATTGCACATCTTGTTGCTCCATTTTGAAAACCATTATCATGCCTTTTTCTGAAAAAAATATTCAACTCCAGAACCCATGGGTTTCAGAAATTGACCGTATCACTTCTTTTGCACAATTAGAGTTAGGTCATAGGCCTAACTACAAAAATGTTAAAAACCTTTTGCATGGTTTTGCAATGCATTCTCAGTTGATTCTTTTTGGTTGATTACTGGCACATGTTTTAAAATGCACACCTGATTAACTCACATATTATGTAAACTTAGATCACTTATAAACACTCTTCTACAATATAAATTGATTACAATAAACACCCACTACAACAAATATCTAATTTCTCTTCTAGGTACGCAAAAGTGAATCAAGAAAATTATGTTAGCATGAAATCAGTAAATTAGATTAGCTGATCAGTGTTTGATTAAACCAGATGAAATATTGTTTTAGAACCTTTTGAGAGAAATCAAAATTTCAAGCGAGAAATCGGAAAAATTACACTGTCACAGCTCAAATATGCACTTTTTAGTTATTAGTTTCTCTCAAAAATTCAATACTGTAAAATATTAGTCAACATCTCTACTCGGATGCTTTCCATAGATTCCTTTCTTTAACATCTTCTATTGTCCTTGCCATTGTGAATGGTGGATGAGTAAGTTTTAGCTGAGCATCTGTTACAGCAATGTAACAGAGCCAACATAATAATCTTTGCCATACAAATTAACAGTAGCATCTAGCATGATACCCAATATTACCCAACAAAACAGAATACATACAGTTGGGCCATACCAAAGGAAAGGTCAAAATATTTAAGAAGATGTGATGGAGAACACACCTTTACACCTCTTTTCACCATTTTCTTTTTATCAAGGTTAACTCGATTTGTAAATATCTTGGCTACATCCCACAGAATTCACACGTTTTTTTCTTCCATAATATTAGAGGTCATTGTACACCTCATACCTTTCCCTGTGTATTTGGCTTTTGAATAGTAAAAGGTGCTGCCATAATAGCAAATAAATTGACTCATAATTCAGATTTAACATCTTGCTACAGAGTCAACACAGGTGCACAACAGAATGACTTTACTATTCATGGAACTATTACTCCCATTTAGACTCCCAGTTGATTTCCTGTTTGCTTCTTTGGCACAGAAATTGAGAAACTTATATATTAGGATCCTTTGAAGGTACATAACTTGCAAGGATCATGTGCATAGAGCACATCTTTGGTGGTATTTCATTGAATGCGATGTAAATAGGCCACACATTTTTCTTAGATGATTTTCTAGAGGCAAATCATCTTCACTAAACTGCAATCACTCTGACATCAACCCAACAGAAGTTTTTTATAACCAGTACCATCATGCATATCCTAATTTTTTCTTCTCTCAAATCTCCAATTTAAATCTGCAACTACACATTAATCCTTGATTAAATTCACCATTTGATTTTCCAACCCTTAAGTACAGAAATGTGATGCATTATTAATGTCCTTGAGTTCTTGTTAAAACACACAATACAACAATGGCTCACGCACTCGCACAATCCTCAATTGTCTTTCACAGGTGGGGTTTTACACATGACATGTGATATTATTTTTCCATGTCTCCATATATCTTAGGAAAAAGGATTTTGTGGAATGTAAAACTTGCCTACGAAGAAGTATTCAATACATCAACCATGACAGCCCAAGATCCTCATTTTATTAATCAAATAATTATTTTAAGTATTATTATCAAACCTGCATGGTCTGTGGTTGAAAATACTTTTCACTGCACAAAAACACTGTCTCCGGTTCCATCATATCTACATAGTTTGTATAAAAATATCAGTAACAAATTTTTCCTGACATGTGTGTGAAGTGCTGAATTCAGTTAAATGTGCTCATGATTGCAGATCATATTGGCACTGATAAGATGACAGTACACACCATTATCACTAAACTTGTCCTGAAGGTCTTTATGGATGACAAAAAGTAGAGTGGAGTGTCTGCTTGCAAAGACCTTCTGTAATGGCATGCGGTGATTCCCCAACCCCCTTACAGTCCTGACTTGGCACCAGCAAACTATTTCCTATTCCCAAAAGTGAAATCCTCCCTCAAAGGACACCATCATGGGACCGACCATAAGTGCCATCAAAGAAGCTTGCATGTGTACCTTTAAGGACCTTCCAGAATCCACCAATCAGGGAACCTTAAGAGTCATGGCAAAGCCGCTGGCAAAAGTGTGTCCATGCTCGAAGGATGTACTTTGAAGAATTAGAGGCATTGTAGCAATATGAAAAATAAATCTATTTTCTGAATATTTTCCTGAATACTTTTTATGCAAGACATTTGTCATATTGATAAATATTGAACTCAACTAGGAAAATTTTGAGGCTATTTATATCATCAGATGGCCAACTTTCTGTGCTTATCACAATAACTCTGGATTATATGGTCTATACACGCTGTCTTATTTTCGAGGCTTCTGTGGTTGAATATAAGGATAGACAGATTACTTTTATTTTGAATGACACACATAATTACACCTGAAGGTAAGTAATTCAGGATATGGTTTTGGACAAGTACAAATCAAATACCGTTTTAGTTTTAATACTTGCCAGTTTTTCTTTTTTGATGAGTAATAATTTTAAATGACTAACAGTACTGGCCGTGTACATTCTCAAAATGCGCATAAATGTTTTAGATTCTATAGTGATGTAGAAGTGAATGGCCAAGCATTACAATCTCGATAATTTACTTTACATTCCCCATGAGTTGAACTATGCTGTGACCTACCATCTATGCTGTTCATATATACAATAAACTCCTCCAATGTGTCCCAAATATTTGTTGTCTATTTTACCTCATGGGGGTAGAAGATTCTGATCTTCATGACTTCAAAGGTTTGTTCATATTTGTCATGACATGAACAAAAAATTATGCTACACTGTCATCTACCATGACTTAAATTTCAATGAACGGTTTTATTAATGGTAAATTTAATTGCTGTAAAAACCAGCTCCAATTTTAACACTTTCACCACACTTTATGGATATCATCTCACACTCTCACAGTTCTACTTCACCCTCCCTTTTATTTTTATACATTCATGCCCATTTCTTGCATTCACTGCACTTTCCTCACACTTTGTACACTTCTTGCATTGCTATTACACATTCATGTGAAGTCTATTAGCACACTTTTAGCAAACTTTAAGCACACCTTCTCACAGTTTTATGCGTTCCAAATCAAACTTTCACACCATTATTCACTTCTTTCACACTCACACCATATTTCCTGTAAACATTGGGGGCTTATTGCACACCATCTACACTTCTTGTATAATTTTCTCACACTATATTTCCACCAGGAAACTCAAGGCAGTTGAGAGAAAAGCACTCTCACTCCCTACCACTCAATGGGACATATCCCATGTAAAATACATGATGTAAAAGTGTATATAATCTAGTAATGACTGTATTTGAAGGCCATCAGAAGTTAACCTTTTTTCGCCAAGTCTTGCAGATGTTTTGGGCAGCCTGAACATTACAGCATGGATACTTTATTTCTACCTTCAATAGAGGTGATCCTTATTTTCCAATAGAAAGTTTCCCAAGTATTTTACTTAACACATCTCTTGTTTCCATAACAAACTTGTAATTATTGCAGCATGATACTTAAAAAAATAGTTTGGCCTTTTGAGAAACCAAATATTTTGAAAACTAGGACCTTTTTGCTTAGGTTTCCTGGATGCAAGTTTCATTCTATCTCTGGCTAATCACCTAGTTATGCTTTAATGCTCTTAAACAACTTTCTACAGTATTTTGTCTATGTACCTCAACTATGACATATTATGCAATCAAGCCTTTGTGATGAAACTGAAGAGCTGAGGAAATTATAATACACAAGTGAAAACTATGAAGGAGAGCATCAGAAAAAATCTTTTAAGCAAACAGATGAAAAAAGAAAGATTTTTAAAGGACAAAAATTAGATGACATTTTCCTATAAAATAAAATCACTAATCAAGAGGAATATAGAATACAATCACGGTGTATTTGTCTGTTTTGTAGATTTTGAAAAGGCATTTGATAGAGTGAATTGGGAAAAACTAATAAGTATACAAGGGTGGTCCCAGAAGTACACAGCCTAACCTAGAGATGGTGGTATTTGTTTGAAAAATATCACTGTATTAGAATGTATGCAATCTGTAAAGCATATATTTCGAGTTTGAAGATCATAGTTGTTTAGTATTTGCATGGCAGTATCAATAGTGAACTTTTCAGTGACTTTGTGAAAATGGAGAAAATTGGTCATCGTTATGTGATACAATGCTTTTATTTGAAAGGCCTCAGCCCAACCAATATAAAAGCTAAACTGGATTCTACTCTGGGTGAGTCTGCTAATTGGTTTAATCAATAAAAGATTGAGTAGCAGAGTAAACGAGGCCGTACAAGCTGTCAAGAAGAGCATTGCATGGGTCGAGCATGTGAGGTGATGACTCCAAAAAATTCATGATTAAATGTTTGAATTGCTACCTCATGCACCCTATCTGTCAGATTTAGCCCTCTTGGATTATTTTCTGTTTGCAAGCTTGAAAAAATGGATCGGTGTTCATAGATTTTCTAACCGTGAAGAAGTGATGTCGGCAGTTGATGGCTATTTTGAGGAGCAAGACAGTTCTTATTATAAAAAGGGTATCAAGCTTATTGAACATCACTGGGAAAAGTGTATAGAGCTGAAGGAGATTATGTTGAAAAATAAATACATTTTTCCCAAAATTGTTGTGTTTTCTTTGTTGGGTCTGGTACTTCTGGGACTACTCTCGTATTGCAGAAAATAGGAATAGATTGGAGTGACAGGAGGCTAATCTACAACCTGTACATGTGTTAGACTGCTCAGGTACGAGTGGGGAATGGAGTGTTGATGGGCAGTGTTAGGAAGTGGTATAAGGCAGGGTTGCCCATTATCACTAGTGCTATTCAATGCATATGTGGAGGAAATGATTAAAGAGGCATGGGAAGAACTGGAGGTAGGAATAAAAGCCGGAGGAGAGTTTGTGAAATCAGTTAGGTTTGCTGATGGCCATGCTTTGGTTTGTCAATTGGCCAAGGGGTTGCAAGCATCATGAGTGAATTGGAAATTCAGAGCAATAGATATGGGATGAGGATTTATATTAATAAAACAAATTTTATCCGGTTTTCCAGAAAAAAAAGGCTAAGCCAAATATTAAAATAGGAGGGCAAAAACTAGAGCAGGTAGAACAGTTTGCGTATCTTGGAAGTGTTTAGACCAACACGGTCAAAGTAGTAGGGACATAAGGAGAAGAATTGCACCAGGCAAAGAGGCTTTCACAAGGAGGAGGGAGGTGATGACAGAGATGTTGAGTAAGAATGTTAAGAAAAGATTCGTAACAACTTATATGGATTATATGTATGGCGTGGAAATGTGATCACTGAAGCAGAAGGATAGAAGTAGATTGGAGGCTTTTGAAATTTGGTTGTGGAGAAGAATGGAGAAGGTGAAATGGATTAAAAGAAAACAAATGAGGAAGTACTTGGTAGGGAGGTCGAGGACAGGTGTTTGTTTGGAGAAATCATAAGGAAGCAGGAAAAATGGATGAAGGGTGTACTGATTGGCAGTGGGATGTTGAAGACTGTAATAGAGGGGAGAATGTTAGGCAAACATGGAAAGGGCAGGAATAGAATAGAGACATTGGAGGGGATGAAGGGAGGAAGGAAGTACACAGAGATTAAGAGGGACTTGATGTAGGTTGCTGGATTGTGTTTTGGTTGGAATCACAAAATATTTATTTGGTGGTTGTGTTCATCCCAAAACCTACCTTAATTGGTAGATTACCTAATAATAAAAAATAAATTTTCTTAAGTGTGAAAAATATATGGTTTTAGGAAGATCTGAATATTATTTTTAAATTTAGATTCAATAAAATAGGGACAATAGATCATGGCAATAAATAGGCAATGATCCATTACTTACAGTAGTTGTTCCAATGGCAAACGCTGCTATGTCAGTAACAGATGTAACAGTAATTGATGCTCCAGCACGCATCAAAGCACATCCAACCTTTTCCGGGACATCTAATTTCTTTTCTGCAGCAGAGAGGTTGTCCAATGCCTATTATACATGAAAAAGTAGAATGCATATTTGTCAAAACAATGCTCACCAATTGTCATTGGCATTAAGCCCTGCTTTTAATGTGAACATCTAAATGACATCTGCTTAATAGCAAACAATCCCAACAAATCCTTTTTCCTCCAACTGGAAAGCCAATAATATTGTTCACCAAAACAAATAGCTGAAATGAATTGAAATTTTACTTGAAAATTTCAGGAACATATTTTCCTTTCATAAGCTTTCACCCACTGAATTTAGCAATTCCACAAATATATTTATTCAGGAAGTATAGGGTATCCATGTCAGGAGCTTATGCAATCAACTTGGGTACCTATGCCATGGAACGATGTGATTTCATGCAAGAAACAACATATGCCCTTCGTGCACATCCTTGATAAAAGTATATTTACTCACCTGAACAATCACAAACATATCATCCACGCCAATCCCAAGCAGAAGAAAAGGTAAAATAGGATGAATTGGTCCATAAAAGAAATTCATGTAGAAGCAAAGTCCATAAGATGCAAAGATGGACTGGCCAACAACTGATACTCCAAACAATGACAGATACACCTAAGTAAAATGAGTAATTTTTAATAATCATTTTCCATTGCCATTTTTTTATTGAATGTATACGCATGCATAAATTATCTTAAAGACTTACACGTTGTCCAATCATATTACATCTTCCAAGCATAAATATAACATAGCAGATGATTAGGGAAAACCCAGCAAATAGGACAGTCATGTTTGTTTCTAGGACCATATGAAGAAGGTCCTTGTAGCTGAAAATTTAAAAATAGAAATTTTTATATGAATTCATGTACACATTTTAAAATCTGTTATCTCATCGGCACTTTCTGGAACAGCGAAAAGAATAAATTTTCTAATATAAAGTAATGCAATGAAGTTTTAAATGATATGAGCATATTTTAGATTTGGAAATCAACTACAATGATATAAGTACAAATTACATAATCTGCATGTGGATATGATGCATACCCCACTTCTGCCAACACAAGAAGTTCTATTTTGAAAGAATAATATCTGATACAATCATAAGAGTGAATTATTGGGAAAACTCTAGGTATTCATCTTTAGGGAGAGGACATTATTTTTGCACCATTCTCCCTTTTCTTTTAGAGAGATTTAAAAAAATCAATATGTAATTGATTATCTATATCAATCAGTAAGGGAAATTACCTCCTTTCAGCCAGAGCATATATTTTCATTCCTTCAGGCAATGTTCTGTTTGAGTTCAAAGTCTGCTCGATGAACTCTAGCTCCCAGTCTGGAGATTTTTCATGTGACTGAAAAAAATATTAATCAATGTTACATCATGGAAACATTTTGCACCATGAAGGCATTCTTCAACAGAGGAGGTAATTGCACATCACTGCATTTTTAAGTCACTTAAATCTTAGACTATGGCTGTCTTCTATTAGCCCACTGTTGTGGGTCATAACACTGCCAAATACATTCTAAGGCAGCTATCAAAAGAACACCAGTTGGGTATGCATAGAGATATGTAAAGTGATATTAGTTTGAAGTTAATGATATGTATAACAGTCAGACACAGATTCTTTTACACCTACACTTATATGAAGATGGATGTGGATACACTGTGAGCACAAAAGAGCAAAGGCCACATACATGCACATCCACAGCCGTGAAAATTGCAAATAATCACCTTTTTACACAAACCCTGGCACCATACCTCTTACCTTCCCCAACTTTTATTTTAAGAATTCATGTAGATCAGATTGTTTCTTTAGCAGGGATAAATACCCCCTTACATGAACAATATCCAGATTGATCAATCTGTTGGACCAGAAATATACTAAAAACCATAGAATTGATTAGGCACGATGGTTTTCAGTATGTATCTGCTTTCAATCTGAAGGTGGGGATGTAGCTCCCCTTTTACTTAGCCCAACGGTGAGTTAAATTCATTCTTCAGAGTTGGGGGGACAGGTAATTTCCTTGTGCCACTTTTTTCCCAGGAGAATCTGCTACTTGAACAATTGTACAGATTGGATGAAGGTGTCCAGAAGTGCCATATTTATTTGAATCTGGACCTTCCAAATAATTACCAAATGTACTACTATGTACAAATAAGCTACTGAAATGCTAAGGCAAAGGAAATTTTCTTTGACCAAATACTGCTTGACCTGTCACATACGGCTACAGTGAGCTACTGTGAATTTTCTGTATTTTTACAATGGAAAATTAGCCATTCTCTTATAAATAAAAAATTTTGTTAATTACAGCTGGTTACCATTGGACCACTCAAAAATATCTTCTCACTATGAGTATTTATGTTTCAAGAACATTTCCCACATTTTTCCAGTCCCCTTCAAAAACATGTTAAAGAGAGGTAAAGCAATTTCCAAATGGTTTAATTACAATTGAATTTGTGCCTTTACTGCTTTACATTGTTTCAGCCACATTTGCAGATTGAACGATAAGAGGGTTACTATACAAACTTCTCAGATTAAATGGACTCACTCAAAGGAAATTCAAATGAGAAGCTCCAAGGAAAATGTGGATCAAAAAGGTTGAACTAGGTGAGAGAAATTCACAAATGGACCTTGGTAAGATCATCACCATATGAACCTCCAGGCATGGAAATAGCTTTTAAACAAAGTCTGGCAACAATTGACATAAAAAATACTGTACAGGCTTAGGAGATTTGACCTAAATGCCAGTTAGGGATCCGAAGAAGAGTTATCTTTCAGGTCTACAAAAAAAACAAAATCCACAGCATCTCCAGTGCAGGGTCGGTGATTCCATAGCTGTTGAGAAACTTGTTTACCTTTGATAATATGATATGAGTGACATTACTTTCATATTCCTGAGCTAAAGAGCATACATTGGCCAAGATGCACGTTGATTTATGGAATAATAGTATGCACCTACTGAGTAAATAACACAGCAATAGGTAAGGAACCTAGGCCATCATGCATTCTCTAAACAAATAATAACTTTGCCTCCAATTTTGATGAAAAGGTTTTTCCTTCACTTGCTCATACATCACTGAAGTGCACAATGAGAATCATATGCTAAAGTATGTAACACACACCATTAATAAATTACAGACAAACCACTACCATTTTAGTAAGACATGATAAGAAAACATAACTAAACAAGAGGTACATCCATCATTAATTTTACCTTCATTAGCATGCACCCAGGTTAATGGTAATTAAATGACATCTTTGAACAAATATTTTACACATATATTACATTCAATGTTGAATATAAAAGAGCATGCAAAACCATTCTGCATACACACTACCAAGTGAAAGTATCATCATTAAAATCACACACCAATTATCATCTGCAATAGTATCATGACCAGGGCTACCACCTAATATTCAATAGCAAGACTGATGTTGTCCTCATTTTCAATTGATTAATAAATGAAAAGCAATATCCCTATAGAGACAGACAAGGTGAGATTATTTTAAATGCTGGAAAAAATTTACTTTAGCTACATACTGAATTAAGCAATTTTAATTATTTCATTAAAAAAAAGATTAATTACACTGAGCAAGAACCATTAAAAATGCATAACTAAGAAATAGTTCTTCACATTTATAAAAGGAAATGCAATTTGAATTTATACCTTTCCTCACCTTATGATGTACAATTCAACATAAGCTCAATATTAAATAAAAAGTACAAATTACTGATAGAAAACAAATAGATTGGGCACCAAATCCATCATTTATAGGCTGCACAGCACATTTAGAGCCCAAATGATGCAATAAATAATATTGGGTAATTGAAATATCCAATACCGCAATTATTAACAATAAAGCTATTAACTATAGGCAAACTTAAATGATCATGAGTGACCATCAACCATACAATAAAAGCATTAAGGAAATTCATATAATACATACATTGATATTATAACATTAAATTACCTATTACCTAAAAAAGACTGATCACTGATTCAGAATTAAGATAAAATATTTTTCTTTCCAAGAAATCTTAGCGAATCAAACGATTCAAGAATAAAGAATTCTTTCAGATTTTCTTTGAAAATAATTGTTGTTCTCAGATCTTTGAGAGTTTGAGTAATCATGGTAAATACAAAAGGAGTAGAGCTGTCGAGGATTTTTGGCAGGTGGGCAGGTTAAATTTCTATAAAATGTTGATGATTTAGATTGGGTTGGTTCTGATTGTTGCCGAAGGTTATTTATTATGGTGCATTGCTTCATAACTTGTTTTTGTTGGCTGAATATATTTTGTATTTATATTATTATTTTTTGTATTTTTGTTTTTATATTTATATTTTGTAACATTTACTTGCTTTGAAACACACTAAGCTAATAAGGAAATGCAACTTTAAAAAAACTCACTATTAAATAATGAAATGCATTGTGTGCATTTGATTATTTATTTATGATTTCTGAATACAGGTCCTTATAACCATGATGGCTGTTATTCAAAATGGCACCAATCTGATAACATTGTCTTTTCCATCATGCACTTGGTCACCTCCATAGCACTTATAGTACTATCAACAATATCTTTCTCCTAAAAAATAAACTTTCGTGCATTATGGGCACAACCCATGAAACACATGCATTGAAATTTTTGCATAAATTGACACTTGAAAAATAAGTGCATTGCAGCACAAACATATACTATAGGGACAGACAAGAAAAGTAAGAATATAGAGGAAAATATACATATACAAAGAGGATACCAGAAGTTTGCTTTCATTTTATGCGGCAACAATTGAGATGGCAGACCTATAATTCTGTCTTAGGATGATGGTTTTTCTTAGAAAAAAATCTTGAATAACCATCTGGAGGAGAAAATTTTACACTACTAAAATCTAGGTTAGATAAATACCAGTTTCAAGCTTCAGGCTTTGAGCTAATAATTACTTGCTGATTAATTTGATTGTGAATAAAACAGTTAAAGGTAATAACCCCGGTCAGATCTATTTGCAGAACCAACAGCATCACTTCAGAGGGAAGAAAGAACAGTTACAAAGCTATATGTAAATGATTATTGCATGCTTCTTATAGTGTCAACCACCACCAGTACCTTGCTTAGCATCCAGTTCATAAGCGTAGCCTTTGCACTTGTGACAATAGTACCATTTGAGTTCCATTCCATCCCTGATAAAAGTGGGCCAATGTCTTGCAAGACGTTGAGATTATAGCTGTAAATTGATTAATGCATTTACATTCTTTAGGCGTGAACAATACGACATATCTATGTAATATTCACTAATACATATGAAACAATAAGTTTAAATTTAGTGCTTATGGAAAATTTTAGTTTATCCCGATGTTTGGCTTCAATTTAACTCATTATCTATCAACCAAAATCTTTCAGGGTATCATTTAAACTGAATGGTAAATGGGCACCAAAAGTAAAAAAAATATGCAAAGTAAACAAAATAGTTTGAGGTGAATTTAAATCATTTCAGATTCAATTAAAATGTGATATGCAATCATCAGTATTATTAAATGAAATTTAATGAATTTTTGTAAACAAATTATCACATTTAATATGATAACACATCTTGCAAACATACTATATAAGCATGTTAATGGATTTTGCCCTATGTTTTAGAACTGAAGAGAACAATCTGAAAAAACCCTGAGAACCAGTAGCCAAAGTCCAATACGTTACACCATTAAAAGTTCCATTTTTATTATCAGGTTAACATAATAATAATAAATTATGGTAATATTAAAAAAGGTAAATACAATAATGTTAAAACAATGTTTCACTGGTAAAGCTGACTTCATTAAATTTTATTTTGGTCTAATACTTTGGTGAATATATGATGAAAAGACTGAATAGTGAAGCAAGTGATGAATATAAGAATTCCTTTGATAATCCTTTAGGAATTCATAAGCTAAAATTAAAAGAGGAGGCAATTCATTTTTCAAAAAGAGCCTAAACTACTATTGCTTTTAACAGTAGTATTCCAACACTTAATATAATATTGACTTAAGCTTAAGGTACATTAAGGTATATTAGTTGCTTGTGTGGGAGTGATACACAACTTATCATTCTCATTTACTTTTGTAAGTAAATTTCCCGAGTAATATTGACCTTTTTTACTTGGGTGTTGACCTACACTCAGACACCCTAGCTCTCTGCCAACTCAAGTCTTTGAGTGTCATTTGATAACCAATATTATCTGTTTTTAAGACTTCCCTTCTTATTTTGTATGAATGTATGTGAATGTAATTTTTGGTCATCTACAGCTTGATTAGATTATATAAGTAGGATATACAGGGTTCGTCCGGAAAATAAGTTTATGATGCTCATTGGCTTTTTTGACAAAAGGGGAGTCGTCCACTACGAATTTGTACCTGAACGACAAACTGTAAATGCTGCATTGTACGTCCAAGTGCTCGACAGGCTTCGAAAACGAGTCGCCCGCGTCCGGCCAGCGATCAACCGTATGACTGAAAACCTGAGCGACAATGCGCCGTCTCACACCGCGCTTGTCGTGTCGGACTTCTTGGCCAAGCACGGCGTGGCAACGCTGCCGCACCCGGCCTACAGCCCGGAATTGGCACCACCGGACTTCTTTCTGTTCCCGAAGATAAAGAGGAGTTTGAAAGGAACGCGATACGGGACTTTGGACGCCGTCAAAGAGGCCGTGACGACGTGTCTTCGAGAGGTTCCCGATGATGCCTTCGCGGGAGCGTTCCAGGAATGGGAAGGCCGCTGGAACAAGTGTATCGACTCACAAGGGTCCTATTTTGAGGAATATTAGCTTAAGATATGTAAAAGTGTAATAAATTTTTTTCCTGAGCTCAGTACACTTATTTTCCGGACGAACCCTGTAGTTTCCATTTTAGCAAGGTAATATATTCAGTAATCAGTTTTCACTCTTCAAGCCAAGAGCATTTCAAAATTAAATTCTGAGTGTTCTACAGATATCAAGGCTGAAAAGGGTTAAAATTAACTTCCAAGATACCCGAGTTGTAATGTACATTTTTTGACAGATTTTACAAGAATTTTACTGTCACGATATAAATAGTTGAAATTTAATTACCATGTGTATTCTGAAATATGAATCAGTTATTTAAATCTCATATTACCTCTTCTACAGAATGCTGAAAACAAAATTGACAAGACTACCTGACAAATCGGGTAATAAACATGATGACTTAATGTAAATTCCATACCAAGCACAAAGGGTTAAAATTAATCAGCCAAATACATGGGGCGTTTAATATCTCCTTAGAAAATCCAAAAGATGGCATTACCATTGAAAGGAGAGATGGAAGAGAAGAAATTATGTTCTTGAAAAAGGTTTGCTATTAGTAAGCCTAAGTAGACTGTTGTTAACGTTTCAGCTAAGTCCATCACTCGACTTCATTTTCATAATCGATTGAAGGAACAAACTTGTGTTTATTTAGAGAAATGTAAATGATTGACAAAATCTACGATATGGTTGAGTGATCGACGTGTCAAAGTTCGCAAAATAGTTGATGCCACACCATCATCACTACATAAAATGTTTTCAATTTTGCACGAAAAATTGAGTGTGAAAAAAAGCTCGGCAAGACAAGTGCCGCGTTTGCTCTCAGTAGAGAGTAAACGCAACCATATCATCGATTCAGAGGCTGGTTTGGCGCTTTTCTGTCGCAATCCTGACGAGTCTCTACGTCGATACACAATTGCAGACGAAACATTCAACACTAATATACTCCAGAGACAAAGGAATAGACGAAACAATGGGTTTTCAAAGGCGATCCGGCTCCCAAGAAGGAGAGGACGGTGAAATTGGACGACAAGGGAATGGGCACGGATTTTTGGAATGAACACGGAATAAAATATATCGATTATTTGCAAAAAGAATATATATTAAAAAAATAAAAAGTATACTCATATATTGATTACTTGTAAAAAGGGCAGAGGATAAATGGAGACTATTGTGCGTCGTTATTACACCGGTTGAGCGAAGAAATCAAGAAAAAATATCTTCACTTGGCAAAAGAAATTCTCTTCCATCAATAGAATACACTGAAGCATACTACCTTGATCAAAAAGTTCCCGGAATAACCACCGTGTGGCGCTCCCATCGTTCCGATTTGAGTTCTGTTTTTTTTGTTAAATTGGTACATCTGTTGTTGATATTCCCTTTAAATCTTAGTGTCATAACTTGACATTTGCAAAAGTTACGTAGCCAAGAGTACATCTATCTCTGTGTGTGTTGGCGATTTTTTACAATTGCAGAAATGGATTTAAATTTGATACAACGAACTTGTATTAAATTTTGCGTAAAAAACGGATTTAGTGGCGCACGGACGTTGGAAATGTTGGAAAAGTGTTTCGGCAACGATTCTCTAAAAAAAACGGTCGTTTACCAGTGGCACGAGTGGTTCAGAAGTGGTCGTGAGTCAATCGAAGATGATGAACGCAGTGGCAGACCATCGACATCGAAAGTCGGTGAAAAAATTGATAAAGTAAAAGAAATGTTGGTCAATAACCGCAAATTAACCATCAGAGAAATAGCGGAGGACTTGAACATTGCCTATGGATCCGCCCAAGACATTGTGGTTAATGATTTGGGTTTCCGTCGTGTAGCAGCAAAGTTGGTGCCAAAAGACCTCAATTTCATGGAAAAAAGAGACCGTGTTGACGTCACAAAAGACATGATTTGCGAGGCTGAATCCGATCCCACATTCATCAAAAGGATCATTACTGGAGACGAGACGTGGGTTTATGAGTACGACACGCAATCCAGACATCAGGCAAGTGAATGGCGTTCACCAAATGAGCCGAGACCAAAAAAACCACGTCGTTTTCAGTCAAAAAAGAAGGCAATGCTGACGGTTTTCATGGATTACAACAGTGTAGTGCATCATGAATTTTTGCCAGAAGGCCAGACAGTAAACAAAGAGTATTATTTGGGCGTTACGAGACGTTTGCGTGAAGCAATTCGCCGAAAGAGACCAGAAATCGTCGCACAGTGCGTCGAGACCGTCGCACAGTGCTATCATTATTCGTAATTTTTTGACGAAAAATGCAACAAATACCATCCAACAGCCACCGAATTCACCTGATTTGGCTCCCTGTGACTTCTTTCTGTTCAATCGAGTTAAAAAACCATTACGGGGAACGCGTTTTAGCAGCCGAGAGGAAGTAATGGAAAAATCGCAGGAAGCACTGATGGACATACCGAAAACCGAATATAAAAAATGTTTCGAGGATTGGATCAAGCGCTGGCATAAGTGTGTTGCAGTCGATGGGGATTACTTTGAAGGGGACAATATAGATTTAGATGAATAAACTTGTATTTTTAATTTTCTGAATAAATTCCGGGAACTTTTTGATCAAGGTAGTATTTACGCAGCTTAAACTTGAATCGTTTTCCGTCGAACCATTTTTTTTCATGTCAAACGAAAAGGTCCGTTAATTCCCGTTAACTAGTATACATTTAGCAAACCACTCTAATAACATTACTTTTAATATGCATTAAAATTACGATCAATCTAAGTGATTTGGAGCTTCATGGAGAAGTTCATGGAGTTAAAAAAATATTTAGTTAGCATCTTCCAAGCATTTTTCTTCAACGAAATGAAGCACGCTAGCTAATAATAGTCACCCACTATTATGCTGCGAGCGCACGTGTCATTTTCAAGGAGACTAATTGATTGAATGCTCTCTGGAGAATGTTTTGTATGTATTCCTCTCACTGCTTCCTTCCCCCGAGTACAGGAAGAAACAATTTCCGATTTAGAGTCTACTTATATACATACTATACATACACAATTTCATCATTAACCTAATTATTCTCACATTAACCATCATGGGGAAAATATTACGGTGGATGTTAAACAGGAGATTGCAGTGAGGCAAAACCTGATTCTACGAGGAAAGTGGTGAGAGTATATTCGATGATTTGGCGACGTGATTAGAGGGAATGTTGAAAAAATAAGGGCAGACGGGTATGTCAAATGTGGCAGGGTGGGAAGCATTCGGAGGACGCAGAAGCCGATGGAGGAAAGAAACACTGAAAGGCACTGAGATGAAGTTGAAGACTATGATAGAAGTTTCGCTGTGCAGAATTGTTTTGGAAATTCAGGGGAATTAGCGACGCAAGTTATACAAAGAGCCAAATCGTTCCGACTCCTCTTGATTGAAGAGCTTTCCAATGGATGGTCCAGATAATGATAATCAATTACTGCCGTTTTGCAAAATGCTTTGATATCTAGACATTTTGGAAAGGTATGCATGGGAACACAACATCCTTCATATTTCCGTTCTGAAAAGCGGCCGAAAAATGAAAATAGGGCGTCTGAATAGATGTCTGAATCGGTGGAACTCTCGTATTGTGCAATTTTCAAGTAAATATAAAATTTATCAACTCAGAACTTCAAGATTGGCGCGAGAAAAGAATGTATGTCTATCAGTACAGTCTATCAGTACGGTAATCTAATTCACCGATTTAGGGGAATTTAGTTCACTTACCTTCATTACCTTCCCTGATGGCAGGGTGGGGTCTTAACGATTATTATTAGTATTAGAAGTTTACCCTTTGGCCCAGTAGTAATCGAATAATTTTGCAACAACCTGAATTTCTCTTAAAATACCTTGTTCTATTCATTCTACTTAGATTCTGTCCTATGTATCCATGGAAATGCAACACTTTTGCGTTATATTATGCGCAACTTCCCCAGAAATACAACAAAATACTACATAAAAAATAATAATAAATTAAATGTACAGGGTAATATTTTTATTCTAAATGAAGGAGAGCTCCTAGGACGGAGCCGCGGATTCTTCGGAGTCCATACAAAATATTGGGTACGAGAGGTGTCTTCTCTACTCTTTGAAATTGGCCAAATTCCTTGATTCATCTCCTGTATTCTTCCGACTGAGCGTCCTTCTATTCTGTTTACTCCGTTATTCATCTGTTGAAAATGACAATTCAATCGCACTATTTACTTGAAGGCTTGTCATAAGTGTAAATGAATGAGTACGTGACCATAATCTAATTCCATAATTGTACAAACACAAAATGATACATTCAGATTCCCACTCAGAAGTCTTGTTGGTGTCGATTAGGCGTCTCCCCCTTCTTTCGCTCAGTAAAAAAATGCTAGATCGGCAAATTCATAACGTGGGATTTAAGTACTTGCCAGTTGACATAATTCTTTCAATTTGTGTGTAGGTTTAGCATATTCCGATTTCCGTTAGTCTTCAAAATGTGGAAAAATGTTATGAAAATTTCTGAAAAAAGTGAATCTCGGAAATTGCTCACAGTAGTTTCTTCTATTCGATGGGGGACTGTTGAAGTAGTGGCGTGGTGGCATGGTGTGGAGGAGAGGAGACTCCAGAGACAATACATCAGCCTCCACACCAACCCGATTCCCCGAAATTTAACATTAATTTCGCCTTATGATTTTCTGCAACACATTATAGTTTCTGTCACACCTTTTAGAATAGTAGTTAGTATTAAGGTGAATCCTCCTCATTTCCTTATTCGTGATAAAGAGCATAAGCTTCAGATGCATTTCTCCTCCACCGTAACAGTCCTTTCGTCAGCATAACGAAACTTTGTGATTTTCTTTCTCAGTGGATACACATTTTTGAAGGATTCCTTTTGATTACATTTATGGTTCTTTTTAGAGGCGACACTTTTACAAGAAGGACGGGAGTTTTATGACAGGAATGTCGAGTAAGAATAATGAGATGGCTCAGAAAATTGGTCGTTGAATCAAGAAAATATATTTGGATTGGAAACTTGAGAAATGTGAAAGTATAGGACGGAAAAAGTGAAATATATGGAAAGGAAATACACTAAAGTACTTCGCATGGTAAGCCAGGAGAGAGGATTGTTAGGAGAAATCCGAATGAGGCCAGAAAAGTGGATGCAGAGCATTTTCATCGGGAAAGGAATGTAGAAAACTCTGTTAGACGGGAGAACGCCAGGCTAGCGATGCAATGGGAGGAAGAGGATAGGCACGGTTACGTTGGGACGGAATAAAGGGAGGTAGAAAGTTGGTGGAATTGAAGAAGGTTTTATTTCATTGTGGGATGTTTTAAGGGTTACGTTATGCAGTGCAGCGGGGTTCAACCTGTGTCCGTTCTACCGAATAATATACGGAGATATAGGTGGAACTTAACACCTTTGCGTAATGTCTTTCTTTATTGTCACTCCTTCACTGCTGGGTCCAGGTTTAATTGAAGCCACCTGGTTTGGCTGTGGATGAAATTCTCACTACATTTATTAGGGTAAGATGCAAAGGAGTAGTAGAGAAGCAAGAGTATAGTGCAATTTTAGCAAAAGAAGAACCAGATAGATTAGGCACACCATGAGGCTTACCTAATGGATTAGTTAAGGACGAAATAGAGGGGAATATAGTGGTGAATACGCCACGAAAAAGACCAAGGGGCAAATAATTAGGTGTCACAAAGCAAAGAAGACAATTATAAGTCGGAAGACCTATCAGGCTATCAGTGATTTTGCAATCAAAAGGTAAGGAATAGCTGTATTCAACCAATCTTCGTTATGGAATCATAATAAAGTGGGTTCAAGTTATTGAGCCCACTAAAATTACTCACCAAGCTATTCATTGAAATTTTAAGACGTGAAAAAGAAAAGCAAAGACAAATAAGGAAAGGACAGGTTATCGCGCAGTAATGGAGCAGGAATAAAAAATATGTGCTAAAAAGATTGTATGACAATTATACGATACGGTTAAAAAGAGGCGTTTCAGACGTGATATGGTGGAATATCATGATTAATAAAAATTGGCAATTTTCCACAAAATAAAATTTTTAATACGACCGGTTTCGATGTAACTACATCATCTTCTGGAGACTCGATGTAACTACATTATCTTCATTTACCAGAAGATGATGTAGTTACATCGAAACCGGTCGTATTAAAAATTTTAAAAACACAGTAATCAACCCGAAGGTCGGTTTAGTAGGTGATGAGCTCACCCATGTACCAAGCCCGACGGCGTGTGAATATTCACACATCAGGGTAGGGGGGCCAGTTCCTTTCCCTGTGCCGGTTATGGTTTCCCAGGAAGACCTGGTACCCGAAAAATCAACTAGCTTGGGTGAAGCTGCAGGTGCCCAAAGTGCCTTGCCCGGGAATCGAACCCGGGACCCTCCGGTCAGTAGTCCAACGCTCTACCCACTAGACCACCGCGACCCGCTTATTATTAATTTTATTTTGTGGAAAATTGCCAATTTTTATTAATACGATACGGTGTTACTTAATACATCTTAAGTGCTTGTGGAGGGAAAGGAGGGAATGGGAAAGGAGAGAAAGCACAAGAGCATAGAGGGAGAAGGGAGGTGACGCTATGATAAAGGGTTGCACCCAATGGTCACAGAAAACAAAGAACCGATTTGGTCGCTACGGTACGGAAACTAAGGAATCCTCTTAAAACTCATTGTGGCATCTCTGATGCATGTTAATTCCAGTCAAATCAAAAGTATCGAAATCACTGATAAGTGTAAGACAATTATTTACTACAACTTCTTCCGAAGCTCGAGAAAATGATTGAATAATGCAGAAATCTTTTCAAAATAAAAATATGACGAGCAGAAATATTTTAAAGAATAGGCCAAGAAATAAAAACTAAAAAGTAAAAGACACATGAATATTTTAATTAGGAATCGATGGGAAAAAGGCAAAAAAATTCTGCTCTTCTTCATTAATGGCATGACCGCCTAGTGGGTGGCGTAATCTGTGATTGGCGAGGGAGGGAGGCTCAGTTTCAAATCGAATTGTCGCCTCTGAGAACCCCATTCATCCCAGCCTTCATCCGAAACGTAAAATTTTTTAAAACCATATCTTTCTGGCAAATCACAGGTGGTGCAGGCAAAGGAACTGGCTAACCTAGCCTATTCTGATGCGTGACACAGAGTATAGACCCTCACTTAACAAACTAACATTCTTCGGGTTGAATCCCGTGGCATTAACTTTCAATCATTAAGAGGAGTATTTACGTGTATATAAACCTATGAGCACGTTATTAATATATGTTTCACATCCAGCTGTACTTCGTTCTCCTTGGGACTTAGCTCTACGGAGGCAAGCATCGTGTTATTACGTGATATTTCAATGGTTAATTTTTACACGTCAGAGTTTGGTACAACGTGAACTCTTACCCTCATCACTTTTTAAACAGCCATCGGACTGAATACTACGTTTCTTCATAGTGATATTCTTATGGCCTGGCTGTTAAAAAGAAAAATTCAAGATGCTAGCAGAGAAATGATGAGAGCAAATGCTACTTAACGGTAGAAGTCATAAGTGGAGAAGGGGAATGGCGTAGATATCATCCGCTTCATTTCGGAGCGGCGCGCAATTCGAAGGTCGGAGGATTTTTGGGGATCGAGTGGAGGGCTGAGTTAAACCGGGATTCAAAAGCCTTTCGGCCTACTCCGAGGCCTTCTTCAGGTCTGACCTGAAAAATTTAGTGTAACTTCCATATCACAAGACTGGTCATCCTGTGAAAGTTGGCGGCTGATAGCTGGTTGTTAGCTGTGATGCGTAGCTATAACCATGCTATTACCGTTGTTATCCTATCACAAGTGTCTGTTACGGTTATCGCACACGCACCTGAGGAGGAACTAGTTAAAACTTGTTGACAAAACTTTGGAGAAAGGAAAAGAGACATTGGGATTTTATTAATTGGGATTATTAATTTTCTCCTTCCCTTACCGCTTATCCCTCAGACGAAACGGTGGGAGGAGGGGGAAGACGGTTTCACAATACCGCCCAAATTCAAGGAAAACTTGGGGAAAAGGGAAATCGAAAAGGTCGGTTACTAGGAAATGAAAATAATAATAAAAAATTACAACAAAAAGCCCACGGTGTGTTTTCGAGCTCCCGCCTCCCTTCTGGGCAATGTATAAAAGGAATCAAATGGGCCATCACGCAGTAAACATAATGGACATTAAAAACAAACGAACGAGTAAACATAATGGACGTTAAAAATAAACGAACGATGAGATGTTGAAGCTGAAGGTGACGTCTAAATGTCGATCGGGCAAGGCTCATACATTCATCGTTTCCAAAAGGCCATTCACACGAATTAGAAAATTTACTTTTTTTAATAATGGTAACGCGAACTTAGCGCATAATAATGGGATTAAATTAAGACTCGCAAACGGAATGAAGCGGGGGTGGTGGGAGTTGTGCAGGTGTTAGCGGAAAGTGGTAGGTTGGTTGGTTTAAATATACTCCAACTCATCGGATCCCTCACCTTCTGCTGAACTTTGCGACCATAACAACTCCAAAAGGGTATCAGTGAGACGCTTATCCTCTGCCCGCACGGAAATTAGTTCGCGGCAATCCTCCTCCAATTATCAAAAGGGGAAAATCGATATACAGCGATTCACCGCGTTCCGTATCATAAACATTCTAGGAGCGTAGATACTCATTGACTAATTGAGACAATTATTTCGCTGTGGAATCGTACGTCGGAGGAAAAATAAAGATTTATAGCATAGCACGCGTCAGTATTTCCATTCCACATGAAGGCACTGAGGCAAAAGTATAATAGGGAGTAATACTTTGGCACGCTTGCGGTACCACTGAGCCTTTCAGAGAGCGATAATTTCAAGGGTAATTTCAGAGGAGGATTTTATTTTGGGACGCGTCACAACAAAGAGGTGGGGGAGGGGTAATTTAAAACTCGTGGCGGTCACTCGGTAAAATTATTTGGACCACAGTGGCGGAGTGGTTGCCTTTGTGGCACGAAGAATATCAATCAAGCAAAAGATATTTCATACTCTCTGACGAGTAAATAGAAAAACCGTCCCTGAAATTCGCGTTTATAATGAAATGAATCCACGGCGAGGTGGACTCGAGAGTTCCAGACTACAAAAACATGATTGATTGAGTACGCGAGTACGCCACATATTGGTGCGTAAACAAGTTCAAGTAAAATTTTGGCATGCATGCTGACATTGGGAATTCCACGAGTCGTGGTCCGACGGTGGGTATATATCACTTTTGCTACCGTTAGAAAGAAAAGTGGATGCAAATCACTCTGATCACAGATGGCATTTCGAAGCCTGAGTGATACAGGGGAAAATGTTAGGCAAGCGAGGTAAGGGAAGGAAGAGAATAGGCATGCTGGATGAGGTGAAGGGAGGGGGAAATCACGCGGCATTGAAGAGGGGTTTAATATCAAGTGGGGTGCCAGATTTTGGCTTTTTAGGAGAGGTGGATAGTTTGTGTTTTCACCCAAAATCTGCTTAAACGCTAGACTACCATAATAGTGATCCTTTTTCCGTCTGTGAAATTGTTAGCTTATCATACTGTGACCAAATTGATCTCCTGCCACGGTTATTGATTTTACGCACTCCATAATTAAAATCATATGAATAGCTAGAGGCGATTATGGCGTCGAACGCTCACGCTTGAGGAATATGCTAGCATCATGTACGCACTCGGAAGATTAAGGTGAGCTTGAAAGGTACGGGAAGTTATCTCTTTCCTCATGAGGGGAAAAATGAAAAAAACTTGGTCATGACCAGCGTGGGAATGGTCGGTGCGAAGACTCGCGAACTGGTCTCCAACCCAATGGGGAAGCGGGAGGTTGCGAATACCGTGACACGACCCCTGCTTTCAATCTAAAGAATCAATAAACGAATGGGGAATTGATGGGAAAATGGTGTTACAATCCTTCATTCTTATTCCGCATACACGGGGACAGCGTGATAAAGGTAACTTTGGAAGAGTTCAGTGAATTGGAGAAGGAGATGGTGACCAGGCAGTGATTACGGGACGAAGACTGAAATCGATTAAGTGAAATTGATAAATATTTAAAAAAAATTAAGATCTTTACAAAATTATGATAGAAGAGAATTGACTATGAGTGGATTCATTTAAATACCTCGGAAGGCCACCACATAAAATGGCAGAAGAAGGATAAATTAGAAGCAGGATTTGCCAACGAAAGGTAACGTATGAAAATATAAGGGATAAAATTTTACATAAGCATATATTTTTATGCATAAACATCTGAGCTAGCGTTTTAAACTTGAAAATTTATCCATGCCGTAAATGAACCCAAAAAAAAAAGAATTAGGAGCGTTGCAAACTTATCAATGTTACAATTATTATTAAAAATAATAAAAAATCCTTTGATTTAACTCTTTATCAATCTATATAACCAAGGAAACCACCGAGGAACTCCTCAGCAGGTGCCGACGCTGATAACTCTATCTATTTCCAAATTCATCGTTCTCTCTTTGAATTCCGCTCGTACCATTTCCAGATTTTCCCGACTGGCGATGACTCATGTCATATCTATAGAAAATAAAACAAAAGCATTCAAAATTGATTCATTCATGCGAACTAGGCATCCCATAAGAGAGAATCGCAGCTTTCAAGTGACTTTTCAAATGATCTTTCAAGTCATCCATTATTTTAAGCGTTTAAAGCTGTTTTGCGGAATTGAGAAAATATTACTTCCACTGTTCAGCAAGCATTTTGCATATCTCAGTATTTACCATGACAGCCGTGACGTTCTTTGGTCACACAAAAGGTCCCGTCCTTCGACGTCGGCCACGGCGAGATTAATTTCCTCTTATTTGGGACACAGATTTTATATTTACTTCTCTCCGCAACAGTTCTTTGATATTCTCGCCCAGCGCCGTTGTCACCGACAGCAGTCATTTTCAGAGGATTTAACTCA
Source organism: Hetaerina titia (assembly GCA_037158775.1). NCBI lineage: Eukaryota > Metazoa > Arthropoda > Insecta > Odonata > Calopterygidae > Hetaerina > Hetaerina titia. Next base: position 67,103,336 of record CM073779.1, on the reverse strand, counting down.
GTCACAAAGATATCAGAATGACCTCCTAGTTCTTTTTTTTGCAAATGCATGCAATTACCTTTTGATCCGACGCAAACTCGCATTCCCGTATTGACATTGGTGGAGATTTTGCTGGGTGTTGGCCGCAAGCACAACTAACTCCAATTCGAATGACGCTTTGATTGCATTTGCGAAACTGCACGTTTAGCGTCATACTTTTCATCTGACTTTAATTCGTTGACATTTAAAAGTAATGAAATGTAACGTAGTACAAGGTTCACCAACTTTTGCATTACTCTTGAAACGAACAGCATTTCCTGCTAGTGGTTACAGCACACAACCAGTCAGTTTACGATCCATATTCTTCGGGTATTCCACATGCTAAGTCAAATCCTAGTAGTACGCCAGGCCTACTTTTACCAGCATAGAATAGCTAGAATCCATTTCGAAATGAACTAGAGTAAAAGACAGCATACCATCAGTGCCCGAGCCCTACCGCTTGGGGGGATATGTAAGCAGTGTACTCGCATCTTAGGACCCAGGATTGCAACCGGGTTTTGAACGGAGAAATCTCGCCAAAAATTTCCTCGAACGTCCTTTGGTGGACGTTTCTCCACACTTCGGTACTCACACTCGAACGCTTCTCCTAAGTTTTCACCGTTTCCTCAATTTAAAATTTGTCAATCCTAGGCGATTGTCCAGGCAATTTTCTAAGTCACAGAGGTTTCAAATGCAAGTACGTATAATGATGCCCACATAAGCTTATGATTGGGTTGAAGCATTTCATTCATCCGGATTACTGCCCATTACTGATATCCGCGATGTTTCAAATAAAATATACGTGCATTCCAATATTCCCATGGTCGTAGATAATTATCCGTCACTCACTCTTTTAGATGGCATTAGTCATTTATTATTAGATCCTGGCATTTAAAATATCTTAAAGCAAGCGGAACCTGTAAAGTTGACATGGAGTTTTCCAATGTCATAGTATACGTTCGGTAAAAGCTAATGGCGTTACACTATAGAGATAGTGGGTCCGCAGAGGGTTATGTGAATGCGTTTACTCAAGGGATCATAGCAAGGCGCTCATACACCAGAGGACATTGAGGGTATTTTGAGTTTTTATTCATTAAGAACATAAATTGAAAAAAAGGGGTATTCTGTGGAACGAAGGTCAATTGCGAAGGATCTGTTGCGTTAATGCAGATGATTTACGGCAAAAACCCTGCTATCCTACGACATTCACGTCAATAAATCCCGTAGTTTGGATGAAACGAATTCCTGTTTATTACGAAGTGAGAGGCCGGTCCTCTCAAATTCGTTTTCAGCGAGTTTTACTGTGTTTTTTTGGCAAAATATTTTTTAAGTAAACATATTTATTTTCAGTATTCAGAATAATGTCATACACTCGGTTTTAACATTATTAGAGAAATTAAATAATACGGACTTGGAATCCTAAACTCGTGACGACCACAGAGTGTGGAAAATTCGGCCAACTAAGTATTTCTTTCTCCAGCAACATGCTCCAGATCAATTTTATCTACGCTCGAATAAATTTCAGTTTGTTTTCGACTTCATTATTATTCCGATGTGGCCCACGAAGAAAGAAAGACTATTTTTAAATAGTCGAATATCTGAATTTTTCCCGCTCAGGTTTGCAGAATTTAGAGCATTTTACAATCCCATACTCTATTCTAAACCAGGCAGACATCTCTGAATGGTCTTTTCAAGCCTCGAAATCAATGCTGGTTGCCATAGCAATCTATTAGGCCCAATCAAGCGTGCTACGAGTTGCGGAATGTAACGTGCGGACGGAAGTGTGTTCATAAATTATCTACAAAAAGGGAAAACAATAACGTGAAAGAGTATTACATATCATTAATTGACAAACTGAAGGTAGAAATTGCAAAACCATGACCGCATTTGATGAGGAAGGAAGTGCTTTTCCAATAGGACAACGCACCTGCTCACACTTCGGCGGTGATCATAGCTAAAATTCGCCGCGCATTTCACTTATAATTGGTAGACCACTCAACCCAGCGATTTTTCCTGTTTTCTAACCTTCAGGTTTCTCTAGGAAGACAGAGATTTTCATCAGATGAGTAAGTTATCGCAAACGTAAACGCCTATTTTGCTGAGAAAGATGTCAACTACTATTCGGAAGGGTTATAAAAGTTACGGTATCGCTGGAAAAAGTTGATTCTCTTAAAAGAAGGCTATGTTGAAAAATAAAAATAAATTTGAAAAAAATGTCTCGTTTATTTGTTAAATCGGAAACTTCAGACTACTCTCCTAAGTTTGGTATTTCATTATGAATTCGGTTCCATAGACTCCGAAAAGAGCCTAAAAACAAGAAGCCCAATTATTATTCCATGATTATTGAGAGCTGAAATCCATTTCAGTATGGTAGATATAATATAAGGACCTAATTTACGTACGCCAGCCATTTTCACATTCATATTAGTCGTCATAATGGAAATACTTGAAAATGCTGTCTTCATAGTCAATTTACGTGGTGATAATCTGGGAAAAAAATGTCGTCATCAGCTTCATGCTACGAAAATGTATATTCTAGTCTCGAAAAAATTATATTCTTTGTCTCATTAATATTTGATTTCTACCTGGTAAATGGAGAGAAAAAATAACTTCGGAGGTGAAGTAATAGCAGACATGATGCACCAAATCAAAATAGTCTCAAATGCATCATTGTAATGCCTTAATGAAACATGGGTACTCTATTTGCGATGGTCCTCTTTCGTACTTTAGGAAACGATGGCCACAATTGCAACATGTCTCTTTTTTGATACATTTAAAAGTATATTTAATCGCATCAAGCATAAAAATTACAGAGAAACTACGTCCTGCTGAAATACGAAAACATTAATTTGATAACTACCTCAAAGAAATGCCACGTCATAGGAAAGAATAAGATTTCGTCGAAGAGGTTTTCATATACACGGAATCATATAAACGAATATATTGATTTTGTTCCATTTCCAAGAAAGATATGGTAACGAAAAAACGGCGTCCTTAATTATTGTTTGTAATTGAGCTCTTTTAAAATTTCCTCGGCGAGGTCTATTTAAATCCCATAGCTCTGTCTATTCTGAATGAAAAATTTGTCACCCACAAATGTTACAATACATGGTTTTGGATAATCGTTTTTTATCAATATATTTATCGCGATTGATAAGACTAGCTAAAATATTCGGATCCAAATGGCCAGCGAGCCGGACAACTAAGTACACATCCCACATATTGGTTCGAGTGTCAGTGATTATGAAAACCAATTTGTTGTCCTAAATTTTGGCTTTCCCTGAAATTCAGGAGCTATGTGCTCAAGATATTTATTGCGAAAATCAACTAGACTTAAGCGATAAGGAATACTCATCGAAGTTAATTTCCAATGTTGATTATGCTAACTAATTCAGCTAACTTTAATGGAAAAGTTACTAAATACGTGTGGTGTGTTGATTTTTCCTTCCAATTAATTGTTCAACTGCTATCGTCTGCATTTTAACCTTAATAAAAAGAACACCCCATGGAAAAAAACAATCAAACAACTCAAATTTTGATTTATCACACTGGTGATTACCCGGCACACAATCAGCCTCAGTCTACTCTTGTCGAAAGGCTCCAAGGGGTCCGCAGTTTAATGTCCCATCCGACGGACGTCGTATTCACTCAAAGTGCTCCCCACGAAACACCTCAAGTAGGGATCGGGATACCGCTGAAATATATTTATTGTCTGCAGGATTTGAACCCGGATCCTCTTCGTAGGAAGCCTGTACGTTAGCCACCTCACCATCCTGATAACCTTGACTTTATAATCTACGATTTCCTACATGGATGAAGAGAGAACGACGCTGGGTGATCCGTCGCGTCCCGAAACCCTTAAGCTCCTTCCCTCGCAGCCGCTGACCCCCTAAACCGCCCGAAACCTCAGGGAGTGTGTGGGGGAGGGTTCACTTTTTCTTTCGCGCGATATCCCCTTTCGCGAGTGAACCGTCCCGCCATTCGCGGCATCCCGTTTCCGTTCGAAGCGCTATGAAGGTTTTTCTATGCATCGCAAATGCTCTCAAGGTTTGGATTTCGGAGAGGGGAGCTGGTAGTACACACAGACACACACGATCGCAGCGGGAGGGGGAGAACTCGCCCTCCTCCCACACATTCCCACCTGTGACCACCACCCTCCACCAACCAATCAAAGCGTCCGGAACCGCTCCTTCCCGTAGGCGCAGCGGGCTTGCCCCCCGCAGCGGACGCAAAGGCCATTGCATCTATAATATTGAGCGCTTGCACATACGGATGACAAGAAACCATCGACTCATCTAATTTATACGATGTATGAATATTTCAAAAATACAATGCTGAATATTTCTTGATCGAAGAAAACATTTTAGTAGGTTTCATTTCGCCGACTAAAGAAATGTTGCAGTCTTGGGGAAAGGGAATTTGAATAACGTCCCCGTTAACACGAATTTAATGGGGAGTTGCCACCTTATATACACACAAACAAAAATACTATAATTGATGGCAGAAAAACAGGTGAGTCGGATATTTAACTGGCGAATCACACGGTAAAGGAATTGGAGGAATATAGTAATTCAGGAATCAGAATCAGCAGCAATGGCAGAAAAAAATACATGTAATTATTAGCCAAGGCAAAAAAGGCGTTCTACGAAAAGAAAAGTCCACTGACAACCGGAAACGTATGCCTAGAAGTAATGAATTGCCTCATTAAGACGTCGACTTGTGTATCTGGAGCGCGCTCCACTATGGCAGCGACGCTGGGACAATAAGAAGAGCAGAAGGGTGAAGACCAAAAGCATTGGGAATGTGATGCTATAATAGAATGATGACGATAGATTGGATAGATCGAATAACAAACGTGAAGGCGGTCTGTGGAGTGTATGAGAAGATGAAAGTCTACAGAGATCTCTGATAATTTTGTGACACCATGCCCTGATGCAGAGTGCCATCGGACGGAAAGGCAGCGGGGAGATTTACAGAGCAAGACCCAGGGTGAGATCCGTTGAACGAGTGACGACGGAGATTAAAGAGAACAACTTTTAAGTCCCGAAGAGGTTAGCCAATAGAAGAGTTGAGTGGATAGCCCCCGTCTTCACATCTCTCCACTCCACCTTCTATAGCCTAGGCCAATCATTTCCCACCGCACCCAACACCAGCTGACGATTTCATTTGCCTTGATCAGAGGCCCCTCAAAGTTTGCCTTCCATCATTCATGAAGCGAGATCCCTTGATGGATCGAATGTCTAATATGGCATAAGCAGGTGAGGGACCTACGTTTCGAAGAACCCATTCCGGATGTCATCTTACGAAGAGCGACGGAAAATGGTCTCTCTTCCTTATTGTTCCGCCATAACGAACGTTCTGATACTTATAAATGTCGATGCGAATTTTCAATGATGATGGGCACGACCCGAAAAGACGGAGACAAAAGTTGAGCAAAAACTAACACTAGGGTACTGTCGAGCACAGCGCGATGCACGTATTATTCAGAAACCAGGGACTTGTGACAAGAGTATGAGCGCAGGCAAGAGGTTTTTGAGATGTGGGTCTGCGAGGAGAAAATAAAATGGGCAATGTTAAGGCTTCCTGTATGCCCACTAGGCATACAGGAAGACTTACATGTAAGTGCAAAGTTTGCATGGAGTGAGGAGGAGAGGAAGTTGCTGGGAGGAATTCGAAACAAACATGAAAGGTTGTTGGAAGTGATGTTGAGAGGTGGTGGGATGGTTGTTGATGTTGTCGTCACGATATAATAGAGATGAATTTGCGGGACTTGGGAAAGAGGACGGAAAAGAGTAGACCTTGTAGAGTGCATGAAAACTGGTAGATATTATGAAAAACTGAAGAAGGAAATAATGAAGGGCACATCAAGTGGTTTAACTGAGAGGAGGTGCTCAGAGTTGCACGAAAATGAATAAAAGTGATTGAGGACCATCGAAAAAACCCTCCTCTAACCTGTAGACTATTTTCAATTTTGATTATGATACGTGTTATCATATTTAGTAATGCCTTTGGTGCGGCGTGTATCCGATACTACAACGGATGCTGTAGCCAGAGAGCTGCGACTAAGCAAAGTCACGTACATTTGGATTTCAGAAAGGTGGCCACAATCTTGGGTTTATAAAACTCTACTTAAGTGAGCTGAAATTCTCGTACTGGTTCATCTCGGCCATTTTCGCGCCTCTTCAGCTATCCACCACTTCCATTCGGCGACATACACGTAATTTTGTATTTTCACACTTAAATCTTCACTCATTAGGTGTCCAGAATAACTCCACAATCGGTAAAATTGTTTGTCTCTCAATCACCATTCAAATGGGATTTCACTACGCTTCATGGCATTGATTGCATCAGTAGAATTATAACCTAGTTATATGATTGCAAAAAATGCAGGTTAAGAATTACCTAATCGGGAAGCATATCAGTGAAATAATCCCAGCCAAATAAAACATTCTAATTGTTCGCACGTCCTAACCGAGTGTGCATCCTCTTAATTCAGGATTTTTAGCACGAAAACGAGAGAGTCGTCCAGTCTAACCTTTTGATCCTGGGTTCAAAAACTTTAGAGGGAAGTTCGGGGAAATGGTTTATGAGGCGCCGAAATTCAGAATGAGAGAAGAGGGTATATGAGATATGAAATAAATCATATTTTCGCGGAAAGCCTTCATGCCCGTCTACCTAAGGATACGTGAGTGCGCCGAAGAAAATAAATACGAGAGGAAGAAGGAATGGAGAACAAATATTGATGAGTACAACTAGTTGACAACTTTGTATAAATACCGGTATGCAATTGAATTAACGTCCCCTTAAAAGCCACCAGAGCTCTGAAATGAACTTTTTGCAAAAATTGACATCACTTGTTGAAGTTTTTTTTAAATTGATTAATGGTCTTGCTATGCATTCATAACCAAGGCAAAAGGTCCACAATTTCAATGCAAAATGGGAAAAAAATTCATCCACCCCAGTTATCCATCCTAATACGAAAGTATTAAAAAATAAAAATATTGGACTAATTTGTTGTCGTTTGTGGTCCCACATCCTGCTTCTTCACAGGATATCCACTTAAATGTTCGCTTCAGCAATTTTTCCTGAATGGCTCTTATAGGTATTCATTTTTTCCTCAATTATCGCTTGCCTATTCAAGAAAGTTTAGCATATAATAAATGTGGATTAATTATCCGACAAAGCCAATAGGGGCGAGCAAGGTGAGCGCTCCAACGGAAGAAGCCTTACGTATTCAACCACTTCCTCGGGGACAGAATCTATATATCGATCATGTACGTTAGATTTGAGAACGTTATCTTCCGAACCCCCGTTTTTATGTCTTTGTAAAAGCGTTACCTTTCGATATACAGCTATCATTCATCATTTATGGCCAATTGGTAGAACATATCCGGATATGTTTACTTTGGTAGGAAGGAAGGAGACGATTTGGCTGTCTTACCTTCAGTATATGAATCATTGTCGTGTTTTTTTATTCTCAATAGATCTTATTTGAACATAAGGAATATTCGAAGAATTTTCTCTATCAATCCACCTTCCAGGCCATCATCACCATAAGTTATCAATTGAAACTTTCTGGTTTAAACACGAACTAAATTAATTTATCATGAAGTATACGAATCCCAATCAATTTTCTTACGAAATCTGGTAATTCATCTGAATTCCATCACGCTTCAGGTGAGAAAAAAATGCCATGGAATTCAGGAAAAAATTACATATCAATATCCAAAAATATGAAATGAAGACACTATTTTTTTATGGTATCTTTGATAATTGCTAATTTTCCATGATAGTGGAATAAACCACAAAACAAATTCACGTACTAATTTAAATGGTTTCGAAAATTTGTCATTCTCATTTTGAAAATGATTCAAGTCATCGAAACCATAGTCGGTGAATTTCAAATGCAGCGTGAAAAGGTATTGTTTTTTATTCTCTTCTTACGGAAAAATTCAATGAAAATAATATATTTCCAGTGTTTTAAACTGGGAACTAGAATGCCTCAAATTAATTATTAATTCATCAAAAACCTATGGTGCTGACAATATACAACACTCCATAGTAAAAACCTATGGGGGAGCTGAAGATACACATAATTGCTACGATAATGACGCCGTTGCACCGATTCTAACATCGCACTGCATTAATAGACGAGACCATAGTAAAAAAGAGAGAGGAATACACTACCAAAAACCAACCGAAACGAGGAATCTTTTCTTCCGGATGCCATTTGCGATCCAATAAGTACGAAACAACAGATAAAACTATTTCTAATTGTTCAATAAACCATTGATGTTATCCCAAAATATCATGTTTTAATTCATCATTTGTTGTTACACTCCCTGCCACAGACTTGAAGGTCGAATTTTAAGGTTACTCGTGGGTGTAAGTGAGATTGAACTCAGGTTGATTAGCTTTAAATTAGAGTGTACTTTGGTTGGAGAAATTAACGTGAAACGAAATGTGCAATTATTTCTAAAAGTTTTATTTTTAAAATCAGCTATATTCAGCCTTAATATTCTTCGTGTTATATATTTTGTTCCAAATTGCATTAATTTTTAAAAACACTATTTATGTATTGCTTGGACGTGGTCCAGCTGAGTTGAAATGAACCCATTCAATCTTACCCCGAATTGATGTTCTGTGTGACTTTTTTGAGTATATCCTCTTCCTTGTAGCTTAGAATCTCTTCTGGTGTTACTCCAGGCCATAACTTTAAGATTGATTGGAAAATGCAGTCATTTTGGAAGGACCCACTCGGCACGGCCATCTCTATATCTTCAAGAATTGACTTTTCATCGAGAGTGCAGTTGTCAGTGAGGAACCAAGACAAATACCTGAAAGTAGATAAAAGAAGAATAAATGAATTATTGGCGGAAAAATTATTTAATCAACGATAAAGATGTCCATGCTTTATGAAGGAACATTTACAAAATGGAAAACATGGGAAAGATTAATAAATGATGTTTGATAAAATCGAGGTTGATACAAATGATTTAATACGGTATCACGTAAAAAACATATGCAATTTAAATTTATCGAAAAGCAAATAATACTATGCTTGAAAAGGTGAAGTAATTTAGGTACCATATAGGTGTGAATACCAGTATTTGAACACATCTGTAATGAATCATCGATTGCGCTGCCAGGTGTAAGCGGGTGTGTGACACACATGATTTAGTTATAAAATATCAATGAGCATATAAAACTATAAGATTTATAATGCCACTAAAATTGTAAATGAATTGCATGTGCCATCGCACATTTGAAGAGGGTGTGCTGGGTAAGAGATGCTTACACGGCAATGCTACATAAATTTGATTCCTACAGGAATGGACACATTTCCTCTTTGATCCTAGCAGAGGTCATGAAATGTACGCGGGTAATTTGAAAAGTTCCCGGAATGGAATATGAATAAACGACTTAGCTTAGTGAAACTTTTAAAATTTTTAATGCGGTCTCCCTGCACACTAATGCACTTGGTCCAGCGATGTTTCAATGTCTTCATCACATCTCGAAAATTAGATTCCTTCAGGCCCGCTAAATACCCGTCTACTTCGGTTGTTCTTTGTTTGAAGAGGATCTACGTCCACCAAGAAAAAATTTTGAGCTCGGGGAAGAGATGAAAATCTGATAGAGCCAAATCACGCGAATTAGTTGGGCGTGCCAACAATTCGTATCTTAGCACACGTATTTTTGCCATGGCAGCCACACTTACACATAAAATTGTGGGTGTGCATTGTCTTGATAAAAGTTGACTTTCTTTCTTCCCAAACTTGGCCTTTTTTCGTATATATTTTGCTGTAGTTATTCCAGGAGGTTAGCGTAGTATTTTCCAGTTATTCGTTGCCAGTGGGAAGATAATCTATCCGCAGAATTCTTTTCGCATTCCAGAAAAATAAAGCCATCGCCTTTCCGGCCGACCGTATTGCATTTGCGTTCTTAGGTGTTGGTGAATCAAAATGTCTCCACTGCCTCGTCTGCTTTTTTATCTCAGGGGTATAGCAGTGGACCCAAGTTTCAGCTGCGGTCACCGACCTGCGCAAAAAATCTTGTTGGTTGCTATTAAAACGGCTCAAACATTTTTCGCAAATTACCATTCTGATACGTTTGTGAACCTACGTCAAGATTCGCGGCACCCATTTAGCAGAAAATTTTCTTATATCCAATTCCGCAGTTAAAATGTGATATGCCCATTCAGATGACATCCCTACAGCTTCAGCGATTTCTCGCACTTTCAGTCGGCGATCAGTTGCCGGCAATCAGCCGCTGCGAATTCAGTTGCAATAATTTCTGGGGTAGTGGCACATTTTGGCCGACCATTACACGGATTATCATATAAGCTGTCCCGCCCAAACTTAAACTCGTTTTTTCACTTGGTAACAGTTAAATATGAAGGAGCAGAGTCCCCCAGAGTGTTCTGAAAGTCGGCATAAATTTCCTTTGCTTTCATCCCTTTCTTTATGAAGTATTTAATCACTGCTTCAATTTTGATTTTTTCCATCTTCACAAACCATTACACTGGAACGACAACAGGGAGGCGTCCGCACCCCATATCTCTTCCCAGAGCTCTGACGCGTTATGTGCGTACTAATAAAAGGTTACCTATTACTACGCTGGAAACTCGTTGCGCCAGCACTGACATCTGGTGGTGATTACGAGAACTTTTCAAACGCCCCTTGAATTTCCTGCTCTGTTCTCTAAAATATTTCGAGTGCGTAGGCTGCTGATTCTAGTTACCTAGTCGATTCCAATGAAGAGGTTAGGCAATTAGATTAATAAACGTATCCTGTATATTAACCCCACGCTTATCAAATAGTTAAAGACTCCTATTTCACTATCTGAACCAAATTGACGAGGCGAAGATGAAGTATTTTCCGTAATTAACAAAGATAAAGAAAAAAAGCAGGAGGAACACTACATGAATAAATCAATTTGGATGAGCCGTCGAAGCACAATAACAATTAAGGAAGAGTATACGAAGATACTCTATTTGTACTCTACAGAACGGCATTTAAACTCGATTCTCCAAAATTATAGAGCTGATGTTTGAATGAAATCAATGGTCCGCCGTCTGCGTGTTTAATCGAATAAAGTGGGAAGGGAAAAAGTGAATTAGAAGACTTCAGATTTGAAAATGTCCTCGGACATTGTTTACATGTTGAATTACTTAGAACCTCCTTAGAATATCATAAATCGAGGAAACTAAATCTAATTACTACCATTGGAAAATGCATGCAGGTAAGAGTACGTTACGGCGGAATTGGATTAGTTCAACAAAGGGAGTATCCCAAGTTAGTGGTCCAAACCACTTAACTCACTACGCCGAGGCCTTCAAATGAGCGGGCGAAAGCAGACGGACGTTCAGGTGCTTCCACTTTGCCTTGACTTTGCTCCTTTTAAGTTCATTATTGCCTAATTTCTTTCATCCAAGATTCGAACATAGTTGTTGAAGTTTGATTACACCACGTAAATATGCAAATATTTCTCCGGGAAAAGAAAATTCGTTGTATAGTGAGGATTATTTGGATGTTTTGAGTCCGAAGACCTATTATTTGCTGGAGAGGTTACTTAACTCCATATTGTTTCTGGAATGAGATTCTTCATAGAACAGCGTCCAACTTTATTTCTGGTATTCATGGAATAACTGACGCCAACAAGTCAAGGAATTAGTTGAGATGAGCATTACCATGGCTACGTATTATGCCAAATCTTCACGTGGGATGCAACAGAAAACAATTAACATTTTCGCTGTGGTCTTCGATTGTAATATTCGACTGAGAAGAAGACAAATTGTCAAAATTAATGGCGGTAGAGGTACTCGTCATTAGAGAAGGCAACCGACAGGTGAGATCATTTGCTTCAAAAGGGGATAGAGGGGTAATTTGGCGGAGGGAGTGTGTTCCGGAAATGGGGGAAGGATGGGGAGAAATCCAGCGTCGGCATTGGACTGCTTTTAACGAACGACGACAAGGGGTGCACATAATTCAACGTCCCATACCACGGACTCCACTCGAAGTGTTCTCCACATACGAGGCATATTCGAAAAGGTAAGGGCCGTTTTCTTAAATTTAAATATTGGCGGGATAGAACACAAGCAGTGGCATCCATTGATTGTTTCCGAAGCCATAAAAATTGTTTAGTTCAGTAGTCGTTTGCCTCTCGGCGAATGCAAATAATAATGCCCGCGAAAATCGTTGCTCTGAATCGGAACCCAAGATCGTATCGCAGTAGTCAACTGGTTCAATTTCTCAGGTGTCTAACTTCAATTCTGAGGGAATAAAGAAGCGGGTGCAGCGTTACGAAGATTGCTTTGAAGTAAAGGACGAGAAAATCGAAACGTGAAATAGGCTTGTAGGAAACTAAAACCGTCAATTAAAAACGTGTTCTAAAGAATATATATTTTTACGGCCCTTAATTTTCGAATATCCCTCGAATAACCTCATGTAGGAATCGGGATAGCAAAAAAAATCCTTCCAACACCAGAGATGTCTCATTAGCATGGAAAAAATATACGCTTATCGTAACGAATTTCATGCTGGGCGATATTTCACATCTTGTTAAATACATTTTCATAAATTCATTTGACTTTTGTTCCGTTTTGGCATCGCCGTCATACCACGTTTTCAAACATGATATAGCGATGGTTGGCAACAAGGCGGCGATGATAGGTGCACTTTGCATTTTGATGGGAGATGAACACATGACAGACAGAGGGCGTCGGTTGTCGCTCGACGCCACAGCTGCGGCGACGTATGAGTTAAGAGATTGTAAACTTCTGTGGCGGCAACCTGCTTCTTGATTGGCTGTTCTGTTTACGGCAATGCAAAACCGGATGCAAAAAAAGCAGCTTAAGTTTGTAAGCGGAGTCGGCCCAGGACAAGGAACACTGCCACGTGCCCTCTATCCTGAATGCGCGGATTCAACACGCTCGGTGGGACTCGGTTTTAGGGCTAGTTCAACCCTCGTTTGTCACCACAACAACCTGGTTGATTACCATGGTTTTTAGCAAGTGTTGCCTACGTTTGACTCTCTGTTCTCTTTGAAAAGGCTCGCGCGGGGACACGATTCTTCCTCGAATATCGGCGGCCATTCGATAAATGCGTCGCGTTTATCTTGTCGGGCTATATTCCCAACCTTTCAAAATTCCCGTGTCACTCACATTCGTGGTCCACCTCTTTCCCCTCTCCATGAAAAAATCTCACGAGCGCTGAGTCCACCGTTCGTCCTGCCCCCCCCCCCTCCCGGGCTTGGCATACATGAATTTGCTCGTTGAAGAAAGAGCGGAGATATATTTGTTTCGTAGGGAAGAGCGTTGAACAGAGGGGTCCAGGTACAAATCTCGCGCAACATCTTCAGGCAACCCCACCAAAAATACAAGCCTGACTTTCCTGCCTTCGCCTATCCCTGATATACAAGCATTCAAAATGCTATTTAGAATTCACGTATGAAAAATGACCATTTTTTGGGTGAGCTGTCCACAAGCTTATCGAACTGATCTTCCGGTCGATGAACAGTTTTGAACGGAAGTCGGGGGAGTACAGACTCCGTTTCACTAAATAAATAAAACTTCGTTTTCAGAGTTTCCCGATTTAAGACCATAATGTTGGGTACTTGCCGGAGAATAAGGAATGCACACTGCGGGCGTATGCTTATCACGTTAAAACGTGAAATTATCGCTTGCCGGAGCAAGACTAGAGGAGCTTCTTAAGTTGAAAAAGAATTTGCCTTTCTTATTGAAGAATAAGGGAGAGCGTCACGTTTGCTTGATGTTCGTGTGAACTCACCGCGAGAAAGCTAATAATTTTCTAATTTGTAACAAGTGCTTGAACCAAAATGTTTACAAATCTGTCTCGGATTTTTTTGAAAAGATTATTTCATGGAATCTGTTATGCACAGGGAGTGAACTCAAATCGATAGATGTTTCATGGAAATAATTTCAAAATCATCAAATGATTTTATTGAAAACTTCACTGAAAAGATTCCTCGCCTTCTTGCGCATGATTATATAGAAAAGAGACAGTCGGAATTCATTCGAGATTCAAGAAAGGCCACCAAAAAAGGATGATTTATTGTGATTGGCAACTTTTTGGATCAAAACTCTTTCTTGCGTAATAAATAAAAAATGGTTATGGTCCACTTCACGTCTTTGCCTGCTATTGTCGTCCGAACGGCAAGGAAGCCCTTTTAATTTTGTATAATCATTTCATATTGTTTTCCACGTCACCGTCTATTCATTGCAAAAAAAAACCTCGTAAAGTTTCTGAAAGCTAAAATTCCGTTTTTCAGGAAAATCATATGCTTCTCCTCTGGAGCGGCAGCGCAATATCAAAATCGATACCAGGTAACAAATTTATTTTGCCTAGAAAAGGGTTATATTGTTCCAGTCGAGTGGCATGATTCCATCTCGTCCCATGGAGAGGTCCCAGCGACGGTGGAAATCCGTTCTGTGAACGATAAAGGTTTTCTGAATCATATTAACTTCGGAAGAGAAGCTTCAAGAGTGAGTATTTGAGAAATTGCATTTAAAATATTTCACTACTGTTTATACATTTAATGACAAATTTAGATTTTATTGGAAGCATTTTATTTTTGCATTTGTTCACACTTCAACACTCTTCTATTCATCTTCAAACTTCATCAGCGAAAAAATTTATAAATTTTATTACGAATTATAATGGAGTTACATTGGATGATTTGGGGCATTACAGGCGTATAGACGAAATTTTCAATTTTTCATACAATATGCAACAATTGTTTATACGCAAGACTACCCCTTGGAACTCAGACTTTGATGGGTACTGGTACAGAAAGTTTCAAAACAATTTGACATCGTGCTGCCGGTTCGTTTGTTAAATATACGTCCAGATAAATTAACGGTAGCCAACCCGCAATGAAATAGCCATTTGTTGATTTATCCAAATATCACATTGTTCTCAATGCGTCCGACGATAAAAGGAGATAAAGTTGTCATCGTAACATTTTAGTCGAGGCAAATGAAATAAAAATCAATACCGACCAATCTGCATCATCTTATTATGAGATAAGCCCGGACCTATCAGAAACAGATAAGTAGGACAGCGTGATATTTGGAGTGCGCCCTTGATAATACGGCAGTTTTGGGCCGAGGCCGGAATAGCTCGTGGCACGCGACCGCAAGACCGCACGTTTGCTCCGAATTTAAACGTCGAGATTGATCGCTCCCGTCGCAGCCACATGTTCCTATGGTGGAAATTTCTGACACGCTGAAAACTTCGTGGGGAGAATCCAATGCAAAACGGGTGCGACTGGCTTCCTATGATTTCGATCTCCCTCCGTACGTGGGGCGTCACGGAAGAAAATGCAAGGTGCATGGAAAAAAAATACGTGTTCGATGGATGAAGAGAGGGAGTCACCTCCAATAGCCGGAGAATCAATAACAATCCTTACATAACCCATGCATCTCCTGACATCGTAAACGACGGTTGGACAACCCGACTTGATGCCCATTGGAATGGCCTCGCGCATTATTTTCCGCTGTGCGAAAAATCACCTCGAGTCCCCGGCCTACTCCCTACACATACACCCCCGCGGGACGAATCAAAGACACAATTCCACCATGTCTCCTCCCCTTTCCTTCCCAACACCCCCAAAATCTCCCACCCCAGGCTCCCCTTCTCCCGCCTCTCGTGGTTCAAGCTTGAAAGGGTTCGACACCGCTTTCATGTATGACCGTCCCGGCGGATTGGCTGCGGAGGTCTTCAACGGAGAGGGGTGGGGGAGACATGTCGCCGGAGGGAAGGCTGGCCGGAGGACTACTCACTCCTCTGCCGATCGACACCGATGAGCCCTCCGGCACGTCAGCCCCACGGCTCCCCACCGACAGCCGCCTCGAGGATCTCTCCCTACCGTGAAAGGGTGGGGAGGAGAGGGAGATGGGCCTGAATCTGTATTTTTCATCCTTTGCTTTCCATTCTTATGGAAGCAGTTAAAGGAACATTCATTCAAATTAGTGGAGTAAGCTTTGAACGTGGTATATAGTTACGTTTCAATGATATTGCCACAGTTATTTTGTCACTAATACTTTAAAAAAATACATTACCATTTGCAAAACAAAACTATTCTATTACTTAAAGCAGACTGACCAAATCAATTATTCGACTGTATTTTACTCACTTCACATAGGGATTGCAATATATTATGACATTTTGTTAACATTGTGTTCACAGTGTGTTAAAATTTCGCTTATTTATTGATTATATTATATTGTATCTTGTATTAAAACATCATATTATATCTTATCACATTGTGTCATCTTACATTGCATGACGCGAGGGGGCTGCCATTGTGTGTTGATATGTATGTCACGAAGGGGTTGCATTTGTGGTAGATAGGATACGGTGGAGGGGAAGAAGATGTCGCTGGGTGAAATTCGAGGAAGACAGTTCGCTGGGGTTTGTGGGCGGAGGAGAAGCTACAGAGTTACTGAGATATCGGAGGTCGTGATAGGGCGGAGCTTGCTGGGTCAGCGCGGAATGCTGAGTAGGCAGAGAAGAGGAAGATAATTGCTTATTGGACAGGGTTGGTAGAGGAAAGTAGATGGAGATAATGATGTAATGCACCGAGAGTGTACGTTTGGAGGCAGTCCACGCGATGCGATAATTGCTGAAGAAATATGTACTTCACTGCAATAAGATACTGTTGAGAGCTTTGAAACAGATTTTTAATGCATAATAACGGAGGGCTGAGGGTTATTTTAGACACTGGCGATTCATGTTTATATTTTAAGGTGACGTCGTTGAAATAATGATGAGTGGTTTGCAATATGTTTACTTTATTTTAATATACTATGATTTCGCTATGTAAAGCCCCTTTACTGAGAACGTTTGGCTAAAATTAATAAAAACAAGTTGGGTTTTCCAAATGCATTTATGCGCAAACCATTTCCAGTTAAGACTGTATGGGACCGAGACGCAATAACTGTTCAAAATCTGTTTTTAATTCACTACTAATGTGGATAATAAACGCATATGTCATGAAGACGAGACGCAATGAACGACTCTGACCGGAAGTTTTCAAACCGTACGAAGTAATGTCGATGGAAAGAGGTGTGGGGTTGGCGATCCCACTTGAGGGCCTATATGACGTCTGCCTACAAACCCTCCGAAAGGCTCCGACACGAAGCGCGAGGCGTGAAGCACCAATAGTCGATAACCGATGATCCCTCCCTTGCTCCCGTGCACCCATTTAGTTTGCACAGACCACAGCGCTCATATTTTACCGAATGCAAACACGCTTGTAATTACGCAAATCATGATGCGGCAGAGCGTACCCTCCGTGGAGCGGGACGGATGGGCTGGAGGATGGGATGGGATGCTGCCGACATGATTCTTTCGTGGCTCCCTGGGGACTCTCTCACAGCTTCAGCGCCCCCGGGGACAGTCATTGCTACTTAATCGAGTCAGGCCGCTTAGTCCTCTCTTAATGGTTCAATAGCCGACGGGCCTCGGTCCCCACGTGCGCGACTACTTGCCATTCTTTCGCAGTGGCGCGAGAAGCAACAACAAATTGCGCGCGCGGGTCTGCATGCATAACTAGCCGCTTGGACAGAAATACAGCCAAGAAGCAAAATAAAAGGGACAAAGGATGGAGAAATTGGTGAAAAAGCTGACTTAAATTTCTAAGGGCAAGGCAGTCGATGGGATTTTGTTTTAATGTATTTTATTCCCAGCGACAATTTTTATGCTTCAGCCGACTACTAACACTGGAGTTCCTATTCCGTACGGTTTGTTCAATTCTCAAATCGGATAAATTTATCTAAGGATTTTTTCTCAGAGGTGATATCTAAGTTAAGATAGTTTAGCTCCTTCTCCACGAGTCCAATAGCTTCGGGCTTTACTCTGTGAAAATTCATGACCACTAAGTTAATTCATGATGAAGTCAACTTCGTCTTTTTTCAAAAAAACTTTAATAAAAATACTTTAATTAGACTTCGTATTTTTTCACGAAAACCTTAGTACACAATCACCGGTTTCGACACATAGGCAAAATCACCACGTATGTTTTATTAATCTCCACATCTCCTTCAAGTTCACCACTCTATAGAACCGAGAACAAAAGTAGTCGCTTAATTACGCCCCTTCTGATTTGGTGCTAATTCAGCTACTTTTTTCACTTAGGGGAAGGACAAGAGGGACACACACCTTGAAAAAGGGTGAACTCAGGGAGATATTCTCAAATTATTTAAGGAATTCGTTTGACATCTTCCAAATGAACACAACCTTGAGCACATGAAGGTTTAAAAATTGATTTGAAATTATAAATCTAAAGACAATAACGAGTCATAGAATTTATATGATTTGTTGCATGGTAAGAAATTTAGGGTGGGAAAAATTAAGAAAAAATGTTATGTTCATGTGTTTCCACTTCGTCTTTGACTTTTCCATGCACGCAGGTTTGGCGTTCGCCGAAGAGGCTCATGTCTACGCTTTACCGGTGATCAAGCTCATCTCAACCAATATCAGTAATTAAGATAAAAAATATAACTGGAGAATATAAAGGAGAGTCGTGTGAGCATGCTGTTTGTGTGAAGCTGAAACTTACTTACTAGGTCAAGTGAGTATCGATGAAGATCGATATTCGATATATCGAAGTATCGATGAGACTATGAATCATGTGATGTGATTATAATCTTTTTGCTCAATTTTTCTCGAGCATATCTTTATAAATTTCTTTGTTCTTTATACATTTCTCTATCTTATTTATTTATTTCATCATTCATTATATTTATTTTTTCTAGTTTTTTTCTTTATTCTCTGTTTTATTTGTTTTGGACTACATATTGTCCACGTCAAGTACTTTCTTATGTTTTCATTCATTGCAAAAAAAAGAGAGGGCTCTTTATCGATACATGACATTGCGCTATTACTAATCCTAAGTATAAATAGAAAGAATGGTGAAGCCGAGGAGAAAAGAGGGGAAATATATGATGGCCCGGGCAGCTAATAAATAGTAATATAAACTAAGTTAATACAAGTAAAACTAAGAAGGTATAGGAATGGTTCGTAAGCGACTTATTCGTTTAGGCAGTGGGAGGAGAGATGGGAGGAGAGCGTCGTAATTCCAAATGTCCTGGAGGGGTGGATTGGGAGTGAATGACAAGCTTGTCTTTGAATCTGTTGGCAGTTGTCCGGTTAAATTCCTTTTAGGTATTTTCAACCTCTAAACTGTACAACAGATTTTACGACACCACAAAACCTAAATAATTTTTATTGGGCAAATAATCGCAAAAAATTGCATAAGAAGTTTTGCAATTTCAACTACTCATTGCGTGATTTGCCAATTCCGATGAAAAAATGCTATTTTCACAAGTTTTTAAAGATAAATTACTTTCGTCCTACATCTCAGTGTAGTTCTGGCGGAACTGGTCTTTAATACATGTAGCGTCAAAAGATGCAGAATTCTCATCAACTGCTCCCCGGTTCATCATCCGTACCTTTTGGAATTTCCTTGGCAGATCATATTCTGGCCATAATTTTCATCTAGTTCTATCCAGATGCCAATATTTACTTATACTACAATTTCTCAAAGCGATGGATTTTTCAAAGTTAAGGCTTTATCGTAAATGACTCAGTCACAGTTTAGGATACATCTTACATACATGAGCTGTCTTCCCTCTTGATATCTCTATAATGGACCATTCTGGAAATTCTTTGCTTAAGTATTATATTCCAGTAACAAAATTTCGTATTTTGTACATTTTACAATGTCTAGCGGCTGTAGAAGAGCGCCTGCTCTTGTGCCAGCGGCTACGAGAACTAGGTGAACGCTCGAAGGGTGATTGGGCGGATAGTATCCGACATTATTTTGATAACAAGGAATATCCCTAAAGCTCGCTTTCTTTATTTTATTTAATTTTTTCAAATGTTCCTAAATTATGAATTGGGAAACCTTTTTTCTTCCGCTGGCATTGTCTTTTCTTTAAAACTTTGAAGCATCTTCTAAATTTTTAACCAAACACTCACGACTTTTGAGTTTTCCATTAGCAAACGCGTCAAAATAAAATAATTCGTTCCTAAAAAGGACAATGGGCACTAACAGGTCTTATTGGGTACGTTGGAAAAACAAGATGTTTCATCAACATTTGTAATGTCTTTAAACTTCGAAGTTTGCATTTTCGGATTATATAGATTATTCTACTGTACCAAATGTCTAAATTAGTTAATTGATGACATTTTTTTCTTCAGAGGTGACTTTAGGAACAAAAGTGTGTTATTCCGTGAAATCTAGAACTACGATTTGAGTGCACAAAAAAAAATAAATCATATGTGTCCCCTTATGCAAATCTGCCGCTTCTTTTGCCTTATCTAATAGGTTTGGAACAGAAAGGAAGGGGAAAGTACTTGGTTCCGACTCTTCCAAATCAATGAAACACAATCTTGTTTTTGCCCCTCACTTTAATTCTGACTAAATCGTGTCTAATGCTCAGAGGAAAGGTTTCGTTGGTAAAGGTAATTAGAGGAGGCCACCGAAGGCTGAGTTAATTAGCGCAGAAAAGGTTCTATAATATCCTTATGCTTAATAGCATCATAAATAAGTGCATTTCGGTATTTAAAATGAGTCGTGAATTATTAAATTACAATTTTTATCTCGACCACTTATACGCGTCTAGAAAATTACTAGATTTACATCATTCTATAATTTAGGTACCAAAACAATTAACACAATGTGAAAATAAAGGATTCATTAAACTTGGAATTATTTAAATGAGCCCTTTAATTGAGCAATGCTTTCCACAAAATTCTCCGAAAATTTAAATGGATTCTCATCAGTAATACCATCTATGGAAGTAGTTGTTTTGGTTCCATGAAGAGGAAGGCTAAATTATGTTACTGTATGCGCAGCTAGATTGGGCTCGACCGAACGTATACCGGGTATTAAAGGCGTATTCGAAGCCCAAAAGAGCTCTCAAGATAACAAAAGACCCACTACCGTACCAGAATAGGAAAATCTTCGCCTCGGTGTCCGCCAACCAATCACGCACCACGCCATTCTATTCGCTACACGCTCTTCTCCCAACCCCCATTTTGGCAAAGTATACCTCATTGTTCACTAAATGCGTTTGTTATCTTTACTTTGTCCTTTATCAGATAGCGTCGTATCTTATTTCTTTAAAATTAAGTTGTCACTTCTATTAAAATACCAATTTTTGATGCACATAATCACAATTTTTTCCCTCAGAAACTAAATATTATCTGTCAGCCAAGGGTTCGTGCAAAAAAGGAAATATTATCAAATGAAACAGCAGTACAATTCTCGCTAAAACTGATCGATTATTAAGAAAAATAACCCTTCCGATTACATTTCTGGATATTTAACTTTATGATGTTATATCGCAATTGCTGCAGAAACCCTATTGAAAAGAGAGGAGAGATGAATGATCACTTTGTTTGCGCACTGAGATACAGTGCACTCGAACACAGATGACGAAGTTCAGAAGCTTGATCACAGCCTCAAAAAGGCACATTTGCCCGGAGCTCTACGTACATGAAATGCTGCACTTGCGGCTTCAAACAGAGACTGTACTCATTCAATTGTATTGATTTCTTTGATGTAATCACAGATGAGTGATTACTGTTTTTCCGCTCTTTCACCCCAGTTGTCAAAAAGAATTATTCCCGTATTTCCCTGAATCTTAGTGATGGTCCACGGAAGAACCAATTGCTATTCATCGACAGAGATGTCATTCAGCAATAACTTACTTACCCAAGACTTGTATCCTTCTTTGCGTTTGGTAATAGAATCATCGAATCCACCTGACACATGTAGCCGCAATACTGACAACGACAGCTTGGAAATCCAAGTTCATCATCAATATAATCAGATTTTCAACTCATGATCTTTATTAGCGGACATTACACACACTGATGTCAATATAACCTTTTATTACAATATTTTTGTTTCACATGGAATTCTATGCAGTCTTTTTAGTGAACAGTTAAATTTGGCTTCAATTTTAAATATCGACATTTTTCGACAAGTAACAAGAGATCGAATAATTCTATCAATTAATGTTTCGCCCCAATTGTGGAAACTTACAAAATTACTATAACGCTATTTTCTATGCATAATATAATTTGCCATCATGCCAATGGATGTTATCGGTTGGATGATCGTTAACTATTATTATGGATCGCACATGCTTCTTGTTCGCCAATCACCATTTCCTTCTTCCATTCATCACACCTTCCATCGGTATACATGCCGTCCAAACCTCTTGCTCTTCTGCTCTCCCTCTATATTTGTCCCTAATTGATGCCGTTCAACGTCCCACTAACGATCGGCATCTTCTGCATCTACATATATTGCCTCTCCCGAAGTTCACCCAGGAATCTCCTCTCTACCCCTTCACATGTTTAAAGCTGCGTTCAAACTGGTTAGGGATTAGGGAGCATGCTTTTAGGTACCTATTGGATAACCAGCTTGAGTTCGGACATCCTGCGCGGTAGTACTGCCATCTATGCAGCTAAGAATAAACCGGCGATGTCCGAATGCAAATATTTTGATATTTGAGATATAGTTTGTGCTAATATTTTTGTGTGGTTAAAAAAAACGGTGTTTTTTGCGTAATTCTGAGTTCAAGTAACAATTCATTCTGCTGTCTTTTATTAACGCTTTCCATTTCTTTCTTTTAATTTATTAACTTGGGCGATTTTTGGTACTAGTTTCGTATTCGTTTTCTATTATCGGACCACATTTAACTCTTTATGGATTACCTGTTTTTTTATATTTTGCTTTAATTATTAGGTCAGATGGCATTCCATTTCAATAATTATAAACTTCTTATCGTATTATATGGTATTTTACTCTAGGGTAATTTTTCGGTCATAAATCTCTTGTCAGTAATATTTTTTATGGAAAGAAATCAAGAGCCCTACCGCCTCAGGTTTAATTATTAAGGGAGGAAAAACTCCTAACGGCCGTAATCAACAGTCGCAGGGTCTATCCATTCCACGCCAGGGACCACACACAGCCACAAACACACTATCCTGTCTAGAATCCTTCACGAGGCTGTGGGACCCCGTTAAAGGTACCAGGATTTTCTACAAGTACACACTCTGTGCCTGTCCACGAAAGGACGAGCACGGACCATTCACACACACTAACACTAGATAAACGCACATAAACACACACACACACACACTCAAAAGGGCTCAAATTCTGTGAAAATCTGAAAACAAAGAGCGCAGACGAAGATATACGTCGAACATGCGTGTTTCGGCCACAAAATGGCCCTCTTCAGCGGACTGAAGGGAAAAAAGCACCTCCAACACTAGGTTGAATCCATGGTGATTATTCTTTCGCTAGTTGTCTCACTTCTAGCACTTGAAATTGTGGAGGACGTCCACCCTAAATCGACTAAATCCAAAGGAGTCTGAACGCAGCTTAAAACTCCGACTTTGATATCCCTCCGCGTCCAACTTATTTTAACTGTTCTCCACCATTCCTCAAAACCCTATAGCTTATGCTCATTAGATTAATATTATTTATGCGGTCACTATAATTATGTCACTTACGTGAATAACACTTAAATATTTGTACCAAAGCATTTTGGAGCTTTGTACAGAAATTTTGGAGTCAAGATTCTGTTTCGACAGCTGTCAATAAGCAGTTAGCTAGACATCGTTTTTAGTAAAGAATAGGATTAGGCATAAACACCATACTTATTTTCACATCCATAGTATTTTGGTTAGAGATATAACTGGAAAAAAACAACCAGAGAGAAAGGTAAACATGATCACTCATTTCACTCTTTAGTTAAACGATGATATCGGATGTAATAAAGCCGCGTTTTATTGAACGAGCATTTAAAATATTATATGTATAATTTTAATTTGCAATGATTCTTTAAACATGTAACACCGGGACTCATTTCCGTGGTTAGACATTTAGTGGAGTCGTAATGCACGGTTAGCCGATGGTGTCAGTTCCCTCAAACGCGGGTTGTTTCTGCACATATTTAGTATCCCGCCAACAGGTAATAAACAGCGTACGTAGATGTTGGCATGAGAAATTCAACGGATATTTTGAGTGAGGTGGTGAGGTGCGTGTGCTTTGATGAGGAGAGGGGTCGCCAAAATTGAAGAGTGGATTAGTGCAACTACGTGGTTTCCGGCTAACAGAAACGCCCCGGCCCAGTAACATTGCATTTATTTAAGATTCGGGATACTTTAAAGAACTCTCGCAACATTAACGACTACCAATTCTTCAATTGGTAATTAGTAGCTCTCCAAGCTCTCTGTTAACTGCCAATATATTCATTTCTTCGTATGGTCTTGCGTTGACATCTGTTACCTACTTATCATAATTCATCAACGGACATTCTCATAATTCTTCCCTTTATGGTAGTTTTAATTATCGTCTTCAAAAAGCCACCGTGCCTCGGGACATGTTGACTTATTTTTTTCCTTAGAAGTTCGTGGCTCAAGATTCTCCATTTACAATCTCTTCTATGTATTTCAGTATTAGCTATCCATTTCTCTCTTGGTTACTTGCCTACAGATGTTGTTTTCAACATCCATGACCAGCACCATATTTCCACCGTTTCTCAGCCTCATTCCTCCACTAATACTGCCGTTCACATCACACCACCGTGGAAAATTAGACTTCATAACGGCCGTTAACTCTTTCATACCGAACGTATGTAAAAGGAGTGGATTCCATCATCTAGAGTAAACAAGTGGCATTCCATCCACGGACTAGAATACTCAAATGTTTTCAATTAAACGAAAAATATTGAATTCCATGCATTTCACACATGAGGCAGACGTTCTGACTTGAAAATTTACAGGAAATAATTGCCCCCTGAGGCCAGAAGTGTAACGGACGAAAATACAAACGAAAAAGGTTGTCTGGCGATGCGTCGATATTCACCCAATTCCGTGTCTAGCGATAAAAATCATACCACGTACTAATTTGGCAACTTTGACCTACAATGGAAAATAGGCAATTCGATAAAATTATTAATTGAGGAAATAACTTTAGAAGGGTTCATCGCAGATTTCGACTGAATGCAGAATTTGATTCAATACAAGAATTTCCGGCAAAGCTTTTTCGTAATACACGTACTTATGGACTACGATGGTCTTGTATATGGTTAATTGAAATCCTTCTTCAACAAAACAATTTTCAACCACAAGGAATTTCGGAAACACATGGTCCAGTTTTTCAAAAACTGACCACTACCGATTGTTTTTGGTGATCCGATATTAACATTATCAATAAGACAAGGGTTGTATTCGATGGTTTAAGGCTCAAATTTGTGGAAGTTCATGTTCATTAAATGAAGAACACAATGTATACACACAAGAACAGTGGAAAATACATTGTGTTCTTCATTCATATGCAAGAGTTGGTTTTCCGAGAAAAATACCTAAACGTCTCCCGTTATTTACCCCAATTATTTAATTTACTCCTTAAGTGCGCTCACTTCCCTGACTAAGACTTTTAAGTTATTTTTAAAATTGTGTAATTTTCATGTGTATTGATGAATCAATTTGCTTGGAAGAGTTTGGGGATTCGATAGCGAGTGAGACATGGTTTTGCTCTTTCCCTAGCAATAAATAAAGCAGCAGTTTTTGGAACTCCATTTTCCCCGTAAAGAAAAGCATTAAATGTCTAACGCTTATTCCGAGCTGGGTATCTATTCTTACTGTGAGCATGCGTATTTGCGTACTCAAAACATCACTACGGCAAGCCCTAACTTCGTGTAGTCAAATTAAACATAACTATCACAAACAAACGTAGATCTCAAAAGTGTAGCTGAATAGGTGCTCAAATGAAAACGGATAAAGTCGCATGAAGCATGTAGTATATCACCCACAACACCACAAACTCGTCTCGCCGGTTGCCAAGAATCGAGGGAGGTTAGCGCGAACCAATTGCCCCTCCTATTCAATATTTTCCCGCCGGATGACAACTCTGCCGCATAAAATTTGAAGTCTTTTCAAGACCATATTTAGCGAGTCCAAATTTGAATTGATATCATTTGTGTCTACCTTAGGCAGTATAAATTTAAATGTACGGCGTTACGTTTGAAAACAAGAGGCCGTGAAGTTATTGTAGAATATTTCATATAATTTTCAAGATAATAGGGGGAGAATTATGATTATAAATTAGAATGGTCATGAATAGAAATCAGATGTGGCTAAATACGAAAAAAACTTAGTTATAAAAATATCGAAACCATTCACACATATACTCGTACATGCAATACATATTTGATCGTAACCATTTTCTTCCAAAATCGTGGCTTATAAAATGAAAAACGAAGACACGAAGGGGTTGGAGGGTGCCAGACATACATCACGCCAGGCTAAGTCTGACAGATTGATGGCGATGACGCAAATTTACGATTTACACGGGTACTTATTTCGAACATATGATAATTTAATTTAAAGTAAAACTAAATCATGTTGTTCGGCAATAGCGAAAACTTATCAGCGTTTTCAAAATATGTTACTTCATTATTCCGTTCAATCTATTGAATTAACTCATAATCTCATTGCTTGAGCAATCTTAAGTAAAAAAAACTAGGGAATTTTAACTAAACTAAAGTTACTCTAATCTAGGTCTTTAAAGCGTGCTGCTCGTCAAGAAAATTAAGCACAGTTTCCGTGGTGCATCCGTGGTCTGCATTATCCTCAACTAGGAATCAATGCATATAACTTCCCCTCACCAATTGCCGACCGCGGGGAGGAGTGGGCGGGATGGCCGGATAAAGATGACTTAGAAGACGCATGACCTCGACTTGAAATCGAATCTAGGAATAGAATCACGTCCCATAGAGAACCACATACACGCTTACACGTTTGCTTCCCACCCCCCTCCCCAACCTCGCTCCCTTTAATGGGTCTTAACCAGGAATTTTCGCTACCATTGGCGCACGTCCGAGCCGATCGTGAGATGTGGCTTGGGACCGTGCTGGCCCATCGCCCTCCACGACTCGAATCAAAGACTTTTGTTCTGCCTTTGACCTTTCCCTTCTCCCTCTTCCTGTACCCTTTCTTCGCCACCTCACGACCTCCCTCCCCGCCGCCCTCGGAGCCTCTAGGGGGCCACCACGGCTGCAGTGAAGGGCCAATGACTCCTCGCGGGAGGATCGGGAGAGAGCGGAGCGGGTCGCCCCGCGTGCAGCGGAAGGAGAACCGTCCTGGCGGCACACAGGACCCCGCCACTGTCGCCATGCGCCGCTCCTGACGGCCCCCCCCCACACCGCGACCCCCAGTCGGAGTCCACCCTCCCTCTCTCCTTCGCCTGGGCTCACCGCCGCCGCCTCACAAATTGAAGGTTCATCTGCATTGATGTGACGCAATGGCTCCCTGTGTCCGCCGTGTGTGGGATGAACCGACAGACTGACTATATTCGCCCTTGAGCGGGAATTGACCTCCCGATACTGGGCGAGCGCGGGAAATGATTCGTCCACGGGGGCGCTTCGGCGCTGTGAGGTGATTTTCAAACGGGAAGGCATAGGTGGCGATGTGGGAGGGTTTGAGCTTGACCAAACGGTCGCGGAAGACACTCTGCCCTGCGGGGCCGATTTCAGAAATTCGGCAACTCCAATTACTCTATCCCAAGGCTGGGTGGGAGCCAAAACTGCCCTCAGACTAACTCGAAAGTTATTGAGGTAGTAGTTGCCGTGCGCTGGGTTTCCCTGAACTGCGTCTGTGGCGTGAGGTGACTAAGTTTTTCAAGTCGATTCATCCCCTTTATTGCTGCAATCGAATAAAAATTCTCTGCGATACGAAAGTGCTTTAAATGGGATCGGAATCCGTACGCTGGAAGGCCATCCAAACGACCTAAACGTTGCTGCTGAGAAGTTGAGACCTGCTCAAGGCCCCGCAGAGATGAGGAATCTCAGTCTGCCTCATTTATGAATATGGTCAACTCCTTCAGTTATTTATTTAGTGTGCTACAAATGGTAAAATACACTTTACCAGACACACCAATGTATCAGCTGCAACCATATTGATAAAAGGATCGTTAAAGCACATTTTAATCAAACAAAAAATAAAACAATATTCATTCATTTGCCGCCACACTTATTTGAGGGATAGGTATATCGTTTCTAAATATTTGTTAGTGACTTTTTTTCATGTCTGTTTATTGAAGTCTTTCACTAGTAAAGTCTCTGAACCCTACAATAACCATTTAATAAGAAAAGGCTCGTCAAAACTTTGGTATGAAGCGTAAATATGTACCGTGTGGAAATGTGGTCACTGAAGCAGGAGGATAGATATATGTAGAGGAAACATGGAGGCTTTTGAAAAGTGGATGTGGAGAAGGATAGAGAAGCTAAAAGTGACCGAAAGGAAAATAAATGAGGAAGTGCATAAGTAGGTTTGGTAGTCGAGGAGAGAGGATTATTGGGAGAAATCCTAAGGAGGAAAAATGGATGAAGGGCGTTGCTCGGCAGTGGGATGTTGAAGAATATAATTGACGGGAGGAGGTTAGGCACACGTGGAAAAGGCAAGAATAGGATATTGATGTTGGACGGGATGAATAGAGGAAGGAAGCACTCAGAACAGATACTGAGAGACCTGAATCGAGGCTATCACATAGCCTTCAGCATGGAAGATACTGGACCGCATTTTTTTCATCTACTAATAATGGTGTTTTTATTTGTTTTCATTTAAATAAATATTCAGTGGGATGTTGAAGAATGTAATAGAGGGGAGAATGTTAGACAAACGAGGAAAGGGTAAGAATAGGATAGGGATGTTGGACGGGATGAAGGGAAGAAGGATGTACACAGAGATGAAGACGGACTTGTAAGAGTTGGATGCTGGGATTTGTTTTGTTAGGAGACCAGCCTTCACTGGGAGATTAATTAATGAAAAAGAAAATTGTGCAATAACGAAATTAAAAACCATTTGAAAACGCAATTAATTCCAAAAAATCTCCATTTACAGTTTCAAATGCTTCTTTGAGGTCAACCCAAAACTTAGCTACCTTCTCCATCGACTAAAAATGAGTTGCATTGCGCTTTCATTAGTGATATATTTCCTGAAACCGAACTGATTAGCATATGACATACTTTATCCTCGAAATTCTTATTAAGACTTTTATAAATCTAAATTTCAGAGTTTTTCCGATATTGCTATCGAATTAGTTGCACGAAGGTCTCCACGTTAATTTGAATTTTCGGGATATGGATACATTTGACATCGGAATAAATTTATGATCTCTACCAATTCATTACAATTTTCTGAAATTGTCTCCTATGGTATTTTGACGTTTATATCATCTGCGTTAGTCTTGTGATTTTAAATTAAAATATTATCTTGCATAGACAATTAATTGTAATCAATATGAAGTCACAGACTTGAAGATTATCTTCATTTGGCGCTGGCATAATTCACGGAATCAATTATTCGGTTCAGTGGCTGTAATTTGCTCTAATCTTCTTCCAATTTGTCTTTTTTCATGTTATTCTTAATTTCAATATCATGCTCTATCTTTTGGCCATCAATAAATATACGAAGATATTGGACCGCTGAGGAAGGCAACGGGAAACCACCTCAATTATGATTCCCAAGAATATTATGATGGGCACTATAGATAATATGAGTCCTGGCAACTACGGGACACGGCCCAAGAGGCCGTGTGTCGTGCCCGGCAGCGGGAGAGGCAAGGCTTCCGCGGTCGTCATCCCACGAAACCCTTGCGGGGAAGGAATAACTTCAGCAGGACAGAAGACTCAGAAGAAGGCGAAAGTAGTTAGAATAGGAACCTGGAACGTCAGGACAATGTTGAGGAGAGGCAAATTAGAAAATATTAAGCGAGAGATGGAAAGAGGTAACATAGATGTTTTAGGCCTCTGCGAGGTGAGATGGAAGGATAGCGGGGATTACTGGAGTGACAATTATAGAGTAATATACAGCGGCGGGGATGAGAGCCAACGAGGGGTTGCCGTAATTTTAAATAAAGGGGTAGGAAGAAGCGTAGTCAACATAGAGCAAGCGACAGATAGAATTTTACTCGTAGAGATTAAAGCAGAGCCGACGAACTTGGTCATTATTCAGGTATACATGCCACCGAGCAACCACAAGGAGGAAGAAGTCGATAGGATGTATGATGAGTTAGAGGATATCATCGCGAGTGTTCCTGCAGGGAAACATTTGATAGTGATGGGGGATTGGAATGCGACGGTAGGCGAAGGAAGAGATGGTGGTGAGGTGGGGGACTATGGGTTAGGCACGAGGAATGAACGCGGGGAGAAAGCAATTGAATTCTGCAGGAGACAGGGGTTAGTCATCACTAACACATGGTTTAGACACCACAAAAGGCGTAGGTATACATGGAAAATGCCAGGTGACTCAGAAAGGTATCAGTTAGATTATATTATGGTTAGGCACAGGTTTAGGAACAGTGTGATAAATTCGCACAGTTTCCCAGGAGCGGATGCGGACTCTGACCACAATTTAGTTGTTATGAAATGTAATGTTCGTTTCAAGAAGATAAGGCAAGGGCGGAGGGTTAAAAAATGGAATTTAGAAGGAGTAAATGAATTAACGAAGAAGGAGTATCAGGAGGTTGTAGAGAAAATGATGGATGACGGTAAAGAACTGAGTGCTATCGAAGAAAAATGGGAATGTATCAAGAAAGGGATATTGGAAGCCGCTAAAGACACCATAGGAACCGTTAACGGGAAAAGGATAAGGAAACCATGGGTAACGGATGAGATGATTGCAAAGATGGATGAGAGAAGAAGATGGAAAAATGTAAACACAGATTTCGGCAAAATGAAGTACAAAGAGTTAAACAATAAATTGAGAAGGGCCACAAATAAAGCAAAAGAAGAATGGTGGAAAACGCAATGCGAGGATATGGAAAGTTTACAGGAGAAGGGTGAAATTGGTGCTCTATACAGCAAGGTTAAGTTATTATCGGGAAGTAAGAAGGCAAGATCTGTGCTAACAGTTAAAGATAAATGGGGTAAGATAATAGTTGAACCAGGAAAAATCCAAGAGAGATGGAAGGAATATATAGAAACACTGTATGGTAAAGAACTTAGGCCGATAAGGTTAGACATAGAAAAGGAACATGACGTAGAAGAAGATAGATTAGGTCCAGGCATACTCGACGATGAAATAGAAAGGGCATTAAAGGAGATGAAAGCAAATAAGGCTGTGGGGGTGGACAATATTCCTGTAGAAATGTTGAAATGGTTAGGGAAAGGTGGGAAGAAGGCCATGTATGGACTGATTCGTAGTATCTATGAGGAAGGAATCTGGCCGGAAGATTTTGTGAGATCGGTGTTAGTTCCTATTCCAAAAAAGGCAAAGGCTTCGTCATGTGAGGATTACAGAACAATAAGTTTGATATCCCACGCAGCTAAAGTTATTCTCAGGATCATCAACAAAAGGATAGAGAGTAAGGCAAATGATTACTTAGGGGATGATCAGTTTGGGTTCAGGAAAGGAAGAGGTACCCGTGATGCCATTGCAGTAATGAGATCACTAGTCGAGAGGAATATAGAATACAATCAGGACGTTTTTGCCTGTTTTGTAGATTTCGAAAAAGCGTTTGATAGAGTGAATTGGGAAAAATTAATGCGTGTATTGCAGAAAATAGGAATGGATTGGAGGGACAGGAGACTGATCCGCAACCTGTACATGTCTCAGACTGCTCAGGTGCGAGTGGGGAACGGAGAGTCCGGATGGGCAGTGTTAGGAAGAGGTGTAAGGCAGGGTTGCCCATTGTCACCGGTACTGTTCAACGTATATGTAGAGGAAATGATTAAAGAGGCATGGGAAGAACTGGAGGCAGGAATGAAAGTCGGAGGGGAATTGGTAAAATCGGTTAGGTTTGCTGATGACCAAGCATTAGTTGCTCAGTCAGCCAAGGGGTTGCAAGCATTGCTGAGTGAATTGGAGGTTCAGTGCGATAAATATGGGATGAGAATCAATATTAATAAAACAAAGGTTATGCGATTTTCCAGAAAGAAAAAGGCTAAGCTAAATATTAAAATAGGCGGGGAAAGAATAGAGCAGGTAGAGCA
Source organism: Hetaerina titia (assembly GCA_037158775.1). Classification (NCBI taxonomy): domain Eukaryota; kingdom Metazoa; phylum Arthropoda; class Insecta; order Odonata; family Calopterygidae; genus Hetaerina; species Hetaerina titia. The sequence goes on along the minus strand of CM073779.1, from coordinate 67,071,277 downwards.
GTTAACATATCTCGGAAGTGTTTTGGACCAATACGGTCAAAGTGGTAGGGACGTAAGGAGAAGAATTGCGCTAGGCAAGGAGGCTTTCTCAAGGAGGAGGGAGTTGATGACGGGGACGTTGAGTAGGGATGTTAAGAAAAGACTCGTAAAAACTCTGATATGGAGCGTAGCTATCTACGGCGCGGAAACGTGGTCGCTGAAACAGGAGGATAGACGTAGATTGGAGGCTTTTGAAATGTGGGTGTGGAGAAGAATGGAGAAGGTGAAATGGACCGAAAGGAAAACAAATGAGGAAGTACTAGAAATGGTGGGGGAGGAGAGGGGTTTGTTGAGAGAAATCCTATGGAGGCAGGAAAAATGGATGAAAGGCGTATTGAGCGGTAGTGGAATGTTGAAGAGGGTAATAGAGGGGAGAATGTTGGGCAAGCGTGGTAAGGGTAGGAACAGGATAGGGATGTTGGACGGGATGAAGGGAGGAAAGAAGTACACCGAGATGAAGAGGGACCTGATATAGATTAGTTTGCTAGGTGGGGAGTCACAAAATGTTTATTTGATAGTTGTGTCCATCCAAAAACCTACCTTAACCGGTAGATTACCTTAAAAAAATTGGACCGCATTTTTTACATACAGTAATAATGGTGTTTTAATTTGTTTTCTTTCTAATTTATAACCAATATCCAGCTGAAATAATTCTCAATTCTAAATAATATTTTAGAAAAATGTTGGAGAAATATATTATACTGGCTGTCACTCTGCATTAAAATTTGTCGAGCTATTTGGTAAGAAATGAACACTGACAAAGTGAGGAGATTATAATAATGATTAACGTGACAGTGTTGCAAAAGGTTCCTATCGCCAAGTAACACGTTTTGTAAAGATTAATATAGATTAAGTCTGGAGAGTTATTCGAGCGTTACCAATACATCACGACCCTCCAATCCAATCCTTATATCTCACCACAAAAAAAAATTTTGCGTTGACAAACTCCTGCCCTGCCATTGAAAAAGAGTTTAAGATATAATGTACAAATATCATTGTTATTTTTAATCAGCATACATAGATTTATATATGATCTTCATCTTACATTAATATATGACAGTTATATATGTGTTTGTCTGAACGTAAAATTTTTACTGTGACATCATTTTGCTCGCTTAAAAAATACGCCTTTTAATTTCAGTCAACTTAGATGCCGATTTTAATAATATATATTATATTTTGTTCCAATTAACATAATGATTCGAAGACGTCTGCCATCGCTCGAACTCCATCTCTTTTTCCCCAAAAGAAACTAAAACATAATATGATGTGAAACCTTTTCGCATTTAAGATGAACAGTTCAACCCTCATACTGTCTTAACCGTCAGCTGATATATATATATATATATATATATATATATATATATATATATATATATATATATATATATATATATATATATATATATATATATATATAACAAAACCGCTGCGAGTGAAATATTCAGAAAAGGGCCTCCTTTCGGATATTCGGGTGTGAGAACTACTCAACATGGCGCATCATTCAATAAGTGTGTCGATCAATTTAGGATTGGGACTTGGATTCTAAGGTCGCATCGTAAATAGGGAATCGTACGGAAAATATAATACGACCCTTCGGATGATGGGCTTCGACATCTTAGGTACACGTGAGAAAAGATGACATGAATAAGGAGATAAAGAGAACCTCCTATAGGATAATGCACACGGTATTCTAAAGTGGAAATGTGGGAGTGGCGATAATGCTTTCGAAGAGTACTGTAGAGAGAGTTAAGAGCCTTATGCAATGGAATGAAAGAGGCATCATGGGGAATATAGTAATGAAACTCACGGATGACGTACTGGCACGTGTTGGCCTACCAGCAACAGAGTGCAATTAGATCAACGTGGAAATAATATATGATGACATATTTCTAAATGAAAAAAATGGAAATTGATAGCAAAATACAATTGGTATTAATAATAAATATAATCGTCAGTTAGCCTCGAGAAGGAGAAAAAATCGGGAGAATTGTACTAGAGAAAGGAAACCAGTGGGAAAAAATGATTAACAGAGTACAAAGAAAAATAAGAATAATTTTTTACGAAAACGTTTTCTTTTTAAGCCAGACAGAAAAAAATTTACAAACGTTAAACAGATTTCGGGATTCATGAAAAACACTGAAATCCGAAGATTAGAACGAAAGAAGTTACGAAGAAGTTAAATTCAAGAAGAAGATTAAAAAATAACAATGAATCATAAAAAGATTAAAGGAAATCGAAGAGGATAAAATTCCAGGGAGCATAAGAATAAAGTTACTGAAAAATCGGAAAAAAAAGGCTAAAAGGCGCGAGAGGAATGCTGATCCCGTGCGAATAAGTACCATATAACTTTGTGCTAGGATTAGTTGAAACAGTTTAAAGAACCTTTATATTAATTCAATTTTGATCTAAGGGTAGGCACTATATGCCAAGCACGGAAATTTGCATTCCAACAGAAGATATTTGAATAGATGGAAAGGCAACCAGATGCACAAGATTAACGGAATTAATGAAAACATTTTGAAGTTGAAATAGCCATACAAACATTTTTGTGGAAAGTCGACGTAACTATACAAACTAAACTATTCCATCTCTACCGGATAAGTTATACCGATGTGCTTCCAGGGGGAGTAATTATCCTCAAATCGAAAAAGAATAGGGCAAAGAGATGCGAAAACTTCCGAGATATTTGCTTACCGATCCATTCACACGAAGACTACGGCAAAAATGATCTAAAAATATGGGGAGGATAGGGAAACATTAAACAACAGAAGACTAAGTTGGATTCATAGGAAGGAAAAGCTATAAAACTCGAGCAACAGAAACTAAACACCCTCTCGGGCATATCGTAGAGAAGAGTAGAGTAAACAAACCGAATTTATTGCCTCCTAAGAATTTGAGAAAGATAATGGCGAAGTGGACTCAATCTAATTGATGCTGGTATATCTATGATTGCTACTGATCTGGAAAAAAAACCTTTAATGCAGACAGCATTTATAATGAAATAAATTGATATAAAATTTGCAAAGAATATTCTTGGCTCTAAGCGGCATCATATTGAAAAAAGATATTTTCGGATCAAATCGTTTAACGCAAAGAGTTTACCAGATAATACCCTAAATAGTTCCTACACTATTGCGATAAGTATTATAAATGCGTACGTTCGTTCTTGTAATCGTCAACGATTCCTAGCATCTGGAATGGTTAAATAGAGGACTCCAAACAACTATTTGAAACCTTACAGCTGCGGGGAATTGAAAAAAAACTGAAATATACCAGTCAAAATAAAATACACCAATTGCACCGTGCAGCACATATGGACGTTTTTCATTTAGAAGCCAAGTTAATGACGTTTAATTAATTATGGAGACGTAAAAAGCAATTCTCATAGAGTACGCGTCTTTGAGCACAAATGAGTTTTGCCAGAAAGATTTTTCGTGATACACTAATACCACGTTTTCCAGCGAATGGTACCCCTGACATACTCGGGAGAGAAACCTTTACGATGCCTAGAAATATGAATTTTTGTTGATGAAAGGTTTCAATTCAAATTTCTAAAGTTGATTAATAGTACGTCAATTGAAAATTATGGTGTTTTTTTCTTCATCCTCTATTCTTCACTCATCATTAGACGGAACGATAATTTATTTTATGGTAAAATTTATACGGATTCCCCAGAAGCTATGATGTTCTAATCCCCATCATCGCTCATTAGGCCTGAAAGAAGAATAGGTGTCTATTTATGGCCAGAAATAATCACCTGCGATTTATCTACGAGGTGAACTATTCCGAATCAAACCATAAGTTTTATCGCCGTAGGGAAGGACGGCGAAAATCATATCATTGCCGTGGCCCTCGAATTAAGGATTAAGATTCTTTTTCGCCGTACAAGAACACAGAATGGTCACCATATACACTCGTATGATCGCCTTCTGAAAAGTCCTCTCTCTCAATCAACCCTCAAGTGATTTTTCGCTTCTTTATTCAGGTTCTCCGAAAATATTCCCATGAATCCGAACATCCTTCCTCAACCAAATAATAAGGACGTCTTTGCCACGTATGTCTGTCAAGGGGTTACTGATATTAATTTATGCTATCCAAGGTCTTCGCGACTTCATTTTAACGTGGGAAAAAATTATTTGGCATTTAAAGGTATCTGAATGAGCGAAATTCTCAATACAAAAGAAAAATTGGCCAATTACAGAAAGAACGTCCTCAGACATCTTGCTTCGCCCTTTTGGCATTCATATAATATGTAACCACAAACTAGTCAATTAGTACAACGCGTGTAGCCATGTTTTCATTAGAACATTTTTTCCACATACTTTATATCAAGTTCCTTTTTCCTTTTGAGAATTACGGTTAGACATTCCCTCAAATTAGACCCCTTTTCACAAAAATTTATTTGTTACGGGCAAATTGTTACAAGAATCCGATTTTCAAATCAGTGGTTAACCATAAAGAGTGATATGTAGCTATAAACAATTATCTCACAAATAACAACAGTAATTAGAGCATAAATTCGGTCAGATTCTATTTCAATGCAAACATGGAATCTGAATCGTATTATCCATGAATCCAGTAAGAAAGTTATGACGGGAAAATGACATCAGAATTATAAAGTGAAAAAAGACTATTCTTAAAGGATGATATCAAAAATTTAATGCCTAGCTTATTAAGTTTGTTGAGTTCGTTCTGTCGTGGTGCGCCAATTATAGTTTAGTTTCATCCTGTTGCTGTTTTCTCAAAAGATTTCCTGATTCTGATTACATCGGGGAAAGAGAATCGAATAGTGGATGTTTTAGTTTTAGATTCCAAGAAATCCTCTGATTCCTTACAAGAAGTTGATAAACAAACAAAAATATTATGGCATTAATAAGTGACCAACGAAATAAGGGACGCACTATCCAGCTGTGAAGATTTTCAAGGAGGGGAGAGTTGATGACAGGGACGCTGACTAAGGATGTTAAGAAAAGATTAATGACAATTTAGATATTGAACGTGTTTTTTTCACGTTGCGGAAACATGATCGGTGAAGCAAATGATAAGATAGATTGAAAACAGTTGACATTTTGGTGTGGAGAGGGTTTAAAAAGGTAAAATGGACGAAAAGGAAAACAATTTAATTACGTATGATAAGGGAAGAGGGCTACTGGGGGAAATCCAAAGGTGGGAAAAATGTAAACACGGAAAACTGTGCTAGAGAGGAGAGCCTTAGGCAAGCGATTTAGGAAGTGAAAGAGGATATGCATGTAGGAAGGATAAATGCAGGTAGAGAGTACGCGGGATTGAAGACGAGTTTACTGCAGTATGGCGTGTCAGGTTTTGTAGCGATTATCAGACTCCATCCACCCAAACCTATAGTAAACTGTAGACAAACAATTATAAAAACATCTAACTGTAAACAAAAAGTATTGGTCGATGTTTTGAGCTCATTAGCGCGCAGACGTTAATTAAAAAATGCCGCAGGGAAGTGTTTTAGGGTCTATATACTCTTGTATACTAACGACTCAAGTTACGTTTCATGTCAGAAAAAGTTAATTAAGGAATTAGAAAAAGTTCATAACAAATCTGTTAAAAATGTACTAAATAGTAAAGAGTTAATGTGACGGATATGTTGACAGAATTATGTTGGGAGCCCTTAGATTCACGATGGCAGCACGGATGACATTAACCCTACAGAGTGATACCATGTAGGTATATCTACATAATGTAAGATATCTACTTATATTACATTAAAAACAGTAAAAGATTTTAAGAAAGGAAAACAACAACTAAATTTTAAAGCTAAAATTAAAATTTAGTTCACACCGATTTTGTCCCCTTCAAAATACTTTCCATTCGTTCCTATACACCGATTCTATTCTTTTCCAGCGTTTAAAGCACCCTTGGAAGTCCTCTGCGTTAGGCTTTTTAGTTTTCTCGTCGTTCCTTCCTTATTTTTCCACGTTTTCACAGTGATGTCCCCTCATCACATTTTTGCATTTTGGGAAAAGAAAAAAGTCGGAAGGGGCGAGATCTGGCAAGTAAGGTGGATGATCCAAGGATGGTGGTTGAATTTTTTGCCAGAAACCGGCGAACAATCAATGCTGAATGTGCAGGTGCATTGCCAGGCTAAGTAAGGGTCCGTCGCCTTGGGTCAAATTTGGTCGCACACGACAAAAGCCATCTCTCAAACGCTTGCAAACTGTAAGGCAGAACTCAGCATTTCCTGTTTGTTCTTCAGAGAGATGAACAACACCTTCGACATCAAAGAAAACCAGGAACATGACTTATACATTCGATCGGCTTTTCCTTGATTTTTTGGTTTGATTATATGTCCGTATATGCATTTACGAGTGTATACATGAACAAATATACATTAATATGTATGTATTAAGTCGTATATTTTGCACTTAAGGCTGGTGTATTATCACCCACCGCGACACGCCCTCGCTGGGGTATTGTGTACATTTATTATTATAAGGTAATCTACCGGTGAAGGTAGTTTTTTGGATGGACACAACTATCACATAATTAACTTGCGACTCCAAACAAAACACAATCGAGCAACCTATTCTACATCAGGCCCCTCTTCATCTCTGTGTACTTCCTCCCTCCCTTCATCCCGTCCAACATCTCTATCCTGTTCCTGCCGCTGCCTCGTTTGCCTACCATTCTCCCCTCTATCACCGTCTTCAACATCCGACTGCCGCTCAATACGCCTTTCATCCATTTTTCCTGCCTCTATAGGATATCTCTCAACAAGCCCCTCTCCTCACCCACCATACCTAGTACTTCCTCATTTGTGTTTCTTTCAGTCCATTGCACCTTCTTCATCCTTCTCCACACCCACATTTCATAAGCCTCCAGTCTATGTCTACAGGTATCCTCCTGCTTCATCGACCACGTTTCCGCGCCATACATAGCTACGCTCCATATCAAAGTTTTTACCATTCTTTTATTAACCTCCCTACTCAACGTCCCCGTCATCAACTTCCTCCTTCTTGAGAAAGCCTCCTTGCCTAGCGCAATTCTTCTCCTTACGTCTCTACCACTTTGACCGTATTGGTCCAAAACACTACCGAGATATGTAAACTGTTCTACCTGCTCTATTTTTTCCCCGCCTATTTTATCGTTTAGCTTAGCCTTTTTCTTTCTGGGAAATCGCATAGCCTTTGTTTTATTAATATTGATTCTCATTCCATATTCATCGCACTGAACCTCCAATTCACTCAGCAATACTTGCAACCCCTTGGCTGAATGAGCAACTAATGCTTGGTCATCAGCAAACCTAACCGATTTTATGAATTCCCCTTTGACTTTCATTCCCACCTCCAATTCTTTCCATGGCTCTTTAATCATTTTTTCCACATAAACGTTGAACAGCGCCGGTTACAATGGGCAACCCTGCCTTACACCTCTTCCTAACACTGCCCATCCGGACTCTCCGTTCCCCACTCGCACCTGAGCAGTCTGAGACATGTACAGATTGCGGATCAGTCTCCTGTCCCTCCAATCCATTCCTATTTTCTGCAATACACGTATTAATTTTTCCCAATTCACTCTATCAAACGCTTTTTCGAAATCTACGAAGCAGGCAAATACGTCCTGAGTGTATTCCATATTCCTCTCGATTAGTGATCTCATTACTGCAATGGCATCACGCGTACCTCTTCCCTTTCTAAACCCAAACTGATCATCCCCTAAGTAATCATTTGTCGTACTCTCTATCCTTTAGTTGGTGATCCTGAGAACAACTTTAGCTGCGTGGTATATCAAACTTATTGTTCTGTAGTCTTCACATGACGTAGCCTTTCCTTTTTTCGGAATAGGAACTAACATTGAACTTACAGTCTTCCGGCCAGATTCCTTCCTCATAGATACTACGAATAAGTCTAAATAGAGTCTTCCTCCCACATTTCCCTAAACCTTTCAATAGTTCCACAGGAATGTTGTCTGCTCCAACGGCCTTATTTAGTTTCATCTCCCTTAATGTCTCTTCCATCTCGTTGTCGAGTATGCCTGGACTTAAGCTATCTTCCTCTACGTCATGTTCCTTTTCTATATCAAACCTTGTTGGCCTAAGTTCTTTACCATAACAATTTAAAGCTTTTTACAGATAAGTATTGGGTAATTGTGTCAACTGTGAACCCTGGACTCCTCAAAACATTTTGCCGTGACGCGCGAAAGTCGTACATCAATACAGGCAGGGTTATCAACGCCCTCTGGAAGAATAGCGAGTTGGGAAGAAAGCGGGGGAGAGCCACAGAGTAAGGTGGGGGGAAGGGCAGTTATGAGCACAATGGGAGAATTGAGGCAAGACGGTTATTGGGGAGGGGGAAAGGGACCTTGAAGAGGCATGTGGTTAGTTCCTCGGATTCCGGGTCACATGCAATTAAGGACCGTTCCAGTAAAGGCGAATGAGTGGGTGGAGAGGAGGGTAACGCAGCTACAACAGTGAGACATATATTTAAAAATTACAATTCCAGTTCGGAGCTATCTCTTTAAGACATTGAAAGTGAGGCGAATGTCTAGCCGTGTGATCGATGACAATCAGGGGACCGATGCGGACATGTCGATCCGTTTTCAGTTTCACGAGGAAAGGCGCCACATTTTTCACTTCTTTGCTTTTGGCTCGATATGCAGATTTTACGGTCGGAGGGAAGGAGCAATAGATGCCAGTTCATTTCTTCTTTCCTCAACAGGGACTTTTAATTATAGGTTTTCTTCGAAGAAGTGCAATGCATGCCTTGTTGTCAAATTTCGCACCTCACAGACTTTTCTTGCGAGGAAAATCGGCGCTTACGATGGAAAAGCGACAACACTGGACATCAGTAAACTTGATACCCACCCATCCAAAAGACGTTCCTTTGCTGAACCCTCAAACCTCAATTCCCACAGAGCAGTTGCAGATTTTCAGTGAGTAATTTTAACTTGGGTTTTGAAATATACCGCCTCTTGAATATTTTTTTTGCGATTCAGAGATTTAAACGATTGCCGACATTCTGAACTGCATTGATACGAAAAAAAATAAAAAGAGTTGTTTTCACAGTGCACGATCGATAGACAATAGGAATGATGGGCTTCGTGGAAAGGAGTAAAATAACTTACTAAACTAACTTACTCGGTGGCCGAGGACTGGAAGCAAGAAACTGTAGAGTAGAATGAATTTATTATATATTACGGTTGAGGTGTAATGTGAATGGCACTGATCTGTGATGACAAAGAACATGTCTTTGAAGCCTCCCCACAATGTTTTCATTAGTTTAGATTCGATGAATTGGCAATAGTTTTTATATTAAATATTTGAAAATTATTTTCAAACATCGGAACGAAAAAATAAGAATATAATTGAAAAGATTGATACAAGCGTGTGTCTCGTTCAATCTAGGTTGAGCTTTGGGGTCAAAAGAGGATTTCGAAGTGGAATAGAATCTCAAGCCAAAATCTAATAGTAGAAGAAAAGACAATGGCAGTGAATAAAATTTCTGACGCCCTTCCTTGTTGAGGAATGATGGTTCCGTGTCTCACGCCGTCCACACTACCATTACTTCCTATCAAAGTAAAACTAACTCCAGCCGAATAAACGTTAATTAGCCTTCGGAAGTTCCTCCACAACTTGGTAACATTTAAAGAGGAAAATGTGTTTTCAACATGCCAGCCAACAGCTGAATATAGGAGTGTAGGGGCAATGTACAAGGTTTGTATAAAAATTATCTTTCAATATCATAATTATTTTCCTGACGTTTGCGTGAAGTTCTGAATTCAGATCGTGGGGTAAGTGCGCGCATGATCGCAGATCGTATTGGTATTGATAAGTTGACAGTTATTAGCTCCATTATCACTCAAAATTTGACGATGCGAAAGATCTGCGCTAAACTCCGAAGGTCTCGATGGGCGACCAAAAGTGGAGTCCAGTGTCTTGCTTGCGAAGACCTGCGACACAACGCGACGATTCCCCCTTACAGTCCCGACTTGGCACCAGCAGACTATTTCCTATTCCCAAAAGTGAAATCCTCCTACAAAGGAGACCACCACGGGTCGCTAAGAGCCGTCAAAGAAGCTTGCACGCTCACCCTTCCGGACCTCCCTGAATCCTGATCCTTGAAGTCGTGGAAAAGCCGCTGGCAAAAGTATGTCGACGCTCAAGGGATGATGTGCTTGGAAGAATTTTGAGGCTTTGTAGCAATATCTGAAATAAATCTATTTTTCCGAAAATTTCCCCGATACTTTTTGCACAAACAATGTATTCACGTTGTGCAGATGTGCCTGATGATACCCATTTGCTGTCTAATCAATGGGAAGTCAATGAAGATATATAATAGTGCGTAGATATATTTATATATTTTTTTTCTTACAGGTTCCCCCCCTTCCCCTACCTATTTGAATAAACCCCAACCCTCTCATCCCTTACCCTTTCCTCCTGGTGTAACACCCCCTGCCACACACCTTTTTTGGTGGTTCGCAGGGCATTTATGTAGATGTAGAATAGTTCTCAAGAAAAGGTAAAAAACTTAAAGTTAAAAAAAATAATGATTTGGAAGCAGCATTTAGTTTTGCGAAATTTATATGCTGTTGATAAAGTGTCATATAGGCGTGTGCATGCTATACGTATACATGTATAGTATACACACGCCTTCACATGCATGCACGTATGTGCTATGGTAGTCAATTCTTTCTGCTATTCTTGTGATGAATCGAACGTTATCGCCGACGGATACCCGTCTTCGCAACACCACGCTCGATAGCATTGGTGGAGTCATGAGCAAGAAAAAATAAAAATTGCCTGTACCTTCATTAATGGTCGAGAATATTCCTTGAAAAATATCCTTGACACTACTGATGACTTGCTTTTTAGTTTTCAGACTTTTAAAATTAAGGGTAAAGAGAGCTTGTGATACGGTGAAAAGTAAGATCAATATCCGTTTTAGCCAAGTTGTAGAGTCACTTTGACAAGAAGTATGCTTAATCACTATAATTAGAAAACTTCACACGACACTCTTAAGATACCAAACTACTACTCCTGCCTTCTTTTTAATTTCCTTGGAAAAACACAAACTCAGTCGCTGGTTTTTATTTTAAATTACGAAATCATATACTTATTACGGCAGCTTGCTTATTCTGACGTCCTAATTTCGTGTAGGCATCCTCCTACTGAGTCCTTCAACTTATTTTTAGTAATATTCGAAACCTATCCTATCCAATGACACCGACATTGGGATTGATTGAATGGCGGGGTTTTGGTTCGATATGCTTCACTAATTCACTTTTGCGTATTTATTTGGTAGCTGAATAACCTAGTTTAATTTACCTTCTTCAATTACGTTGTTCGCTTGGTATTTGGAATCATTTTCCTCTCCTTGCAATCTGATAAAAAATTGAGTCTTCATGAGTTCTTTATTTGTTTAAAACCTCAATTGCGTATCAACTTATGGTTTTCGTGTCCGTTCTATCCTTTTCGGGAGGCAAAGTATGCCCTCAGTAATTTAACTATGGCCAATCGACTGGGGAGGGGCATAAATCCACAGATATGCATTTTACACACTATAAGTGTCTATTCCGCACAAAGGTAATTGCATTCTTTTGGCATTAATGACAACCACCATCCGTTTTGCGACAAATTTTAGTGAAGCGGAAATGAAAAGGGTTAAGATAAAGGACTTATTGGATTAAGAGGGCCCACGAACTGAAAATCGACTACTGGCATGACCTGACGTTGTAACTCTAACGTACGTTAGGAGAATACTTGGAAGGTAGATAAGGAGATATTCCCACTTCTTAGCAAGTGATTCATCACTAAGGGTGCGACTGTGTCATTTAAATGACGCAGATAATTATTTAAAATAGAAAATGAGAAATATTTTAACGTGGAACACAGCTTAAAGGCATGGCGAAACATTAATAGTTTTTTTTTATAATATTAAAATTTAAAAGTTTATAAAAGCAGTTAAATTCCGCAACATATTTGCAAATTAGAAAATTCAAGATTTACTGTGATTTTAAAAAGTTAGGATTTCTAATGAGCCAATAAATAACGAGTTAACAGTAAGTCCTTCGATTTTCACAGCATAGTCACAAATGTTGTCTCTCTCCTGATAGGTAACAAATACTTGTTGTATACAAAGGGGTCTCCAAGAGATCACGTAATTACATTCTTTTACAAGAATGCATAATTTTCTAATGAATTGAAAACGTTAATTTATTTATTTAACCAAACAGCCAAAAACAGCACAGAGGCTCTTATATTGGCTGACAGTCTTCATGCATTATACATTAAGACAAAGAAAGGGTAGGAGCAATAACCAATGATGAAAAATTAACAATTGAAATGTCAAGAACAGCAATAATATAGCAGGAGACCACATATGCCATCAGAGAGGCCTAAGTTACTATGAAGTTACCTTAGGAAGATGGTGAGTGAGAAAGAGAGGTCCAGGGAAGGATACTGAATGGTTAGGGAATAAAATGTAGCGGGAAGTTGATGGAATAGGGAACAATGAGAGATCGAGAGACGGAAATTTGGAATCTGCATCAGA
>CM073779.1:66941220-67056220 GCA_037158775.1 Hetaerina titia | reverse complement strand
CATTAATAATTTTTCAAACACATATGGCATTATCACATAGAAAATACTGCAATATCTGTCAACCTGAAATGGCAATTACGTACATTTCTTAAATATGAAAAGATTCTCTCTGTGGAGGAACTCCCGCGGAAATTTGCACGAATAACCGCAAATACCCTTGCTTGCATAGTATCCGGATGAAAAAATTCAGCCAATTGAACATCCACGCATAATTCCATGCGTATTCCCACGTGATATCATATTTACAATTAGGAAAAATCAGTATACTTCGTGTGTACTGAAAATAACATATTCATCTAAAAATATCAAGGTAGGGCGGAAGATGGAGAGACAATTTATCCACTGAATTATCCAATGCCGTAAATTAAAGGATTATAATCTGTAAGGAATGATTTATTCTCTCAATGTTGGAAGAAAGACCTACCGCATACGTATGATAACTCTTCTGAATGGCTTTATTCTTAGTCTCTACTCCTCCTTGGTCAATCTTCAAGGAAAAATCCCTAAGATTTAATTTCGACAACAATTAAACGGATCCGAGAATACACACGAATCTGTCAGCCTTCCCGCGTAACCATTGCCCAAATCCTTGCCTAGGATGTCTTCCTCAAACGCTCGACACCCATTTGGAGCGAGGACGGATAATTCGACGGGAGCGTGCGTTGATCCATGAACATTTTGCCACTTAATTCCCTCCTTAATGGCACTCGAGCCACCCTCGGAACAATCGAGCAGGAGTTCGGTTTGGAGTCAAGAAAACAACGAATTTCCGACTCGCCCACACACTTCCCGAGGGTGGCCATGCAAATGATTTAAGCATCATCACTCGGAACCGTTCGGCGAAGCGCGCAAGGATCCCCCGGTGCACTCCCTCGGGTTAAAATTGCACCACTGATCGCACCGACCAACGAGAGCGTACTTAAAAAAGAACACCCATGGCATACTCGTTTGAATGGATGTGAGTGTGGATGGGGTGATGAGAGGAGGATCCCGGCACGTGCACACTCCAATTGCGAGTAGTTTCGTATCCCAAACCACCAATTCCTATCTCCATCGATTTTTTTGCAGTTTGGGGACCCGGTTCAACAAAGCTCGCACGGGTAGGATTCCACGAGGACATTCCACCCACGGGCAACCGATATCATCGGCAGCCCTTATCGCGAATGCCAGTTAGGCCCCCGAAGAGAAGCCTTGTAATAATGCTCTTCATGAGTTAGTGAGCTATGGGAAAAACCTTCGAACGGCGTAGTTTTTTGGAACTCATTGAAACCCGGGACTACGTGTAATATACCCTTCGAGCGGCCGCGGCGGCGTGGGAAGAGAGATGCTGTGACTAAACATTTTGTTTGACATGGGAGGAGAAACACGAGGCGTCCGTAATATAGTAGAATAGAAGAGAAGTTGAATTATCAAGTGAAAGGCTATAGCGGGATAAGATGGTAAAATATGCACTCGGCTAGATTCTTATTTGTGATTGGCCACTCGAAAGTAAATATTTAGAAACCCCTTTAGCCAAATTTTTAGCTCCCTCGATGGTCCCAGGGGTCTCCTATCGCAAAAAATGTGTTTTTTCGAAAAAAATTTCCCTGAGCGATCCCTTGCTTTAAAAAACCTGAAAAAATTCATGAACATACATTTTTACGCCCAAAAACATTCTGATTTTTAAAATGATTTTTCGAATCAAAATTGAGCTCAGGAAAAATATTTGAAATTTTCAAAGAATTTTTAGGTTATGTATGTAATTTTTGGCAAACTTTTAAATAATTATTTTTCGTGTGTTTTTTTCCGTTCTTTTGAATGGCGGGGTTAGGTTTGCCATTTTCTCTCCGGAACATCCTCAAAATTTGAAAAAAAGCCCATTTTTTTTGGTGTTTTACCCCATGATCTTAGCACATAAACTCAAATCCATGTCAGTAAATAACGATTTGTGATATATTTTTTCGTTACTTCTAATAGCGGGATCAGCTATTACCTATTTGAGCTTTTAACAAAAAAAATATAGTCATACATCTTAGTGAGTTCCCTGAATAAATGCTGTACGGTATACAACTGCTCTATAAAATCACTAAAATTGAACTAGCTTAATGATTTCTCAATACATGATAGTTTCCACATGTAGTATCCACATTTTAAAAGTCTTTTAACTCTAATAGGATCGGTTAATTATTTGATTTTTTCATTCTCGGTGAGGGTTTTATTTTATCATAATTTTTGCCTCCTAGATGTGCGAGACAACAATTACAATAGACAATAGAACTTTAATTACGATCCCCGAACAACTTCTCAAACTCGATCTTTGAGATGGCCTTTAGTTCTTTCAGCGATGTGCTTTTAATGTCATCTACGGCTGTAAAACGACGGCCCTTCAAGGGTCTCTTAATTTTTGGAAATAGGAAAAAGTCACACGGAGTCATATCTGGCGAATATGGAGGCTGGGGTATCGTTACATTATTGTTTTCGGCCAAAAACTCACGAACCAACAATGAAGCGTGAGCTGGTGCATTATCGTGGTGCAAAAGCCATGAATTGTTTTTCCACATTTTTCGGCGTTTTTTTGGATTGCTTCACGCAAACGGTGTTGAACTTGTAGGTAGTACTTCTTATTGACCGTTTGACCTGGTGGCAGAAATTCATGATACACTATGCCATTAAAATCAAAGAACACAGTGTGCATAACCTTCACGTTCGACCGCACTTGTCGAGCCTTATACGGTCTTGGCGAGCCAGAATGCCTCCACTGGGATGATTGAGCTTTAGCTTCAAAGTCATATCCATTAACCCATGTTTCGTCTCCTATTTTAATATGTTTCAGGTATTCTGCATCGTCATTTACTTTATTTAGTGACTCCTGAGCAACTTCCATTCGCCGCTGTTATTGTTCAAAATTCAACAATTTTGGAACGAATTTTGCTGTCACACACTTAATACCCAAAATATTGAAAAAAAAATGTCACGACATGATCCAGTCGATATGCCAACATTATCAGCGACCACTCTAATTCTGATTCGGCGATCGTTGATAACCATTTCTTTCACTTTTTCCACGTTTTCATCGATTGTTGATGTTCTGGTGCGTCCAGGGCGTTCGTCATCTTCAAGGTGTTCACGGCCTTCTTGGAAACGCTTATACCACTCGTAAACTCTTGATTTACTCATAGCAGACTCACCATAGGCCTTTGTTAACATTTCAAACACTTTGTTACACTTTATTTAATTTTTTACGCAAAATTTGATACAAATTCTTTGATCCATTTCTTTTAACAAACCACAATCGCCGAGCTCATAAAACACGCCTAACCTTAGTGGCTGTAACAGACAAAGTCCACAATGAAAACAGCTGAAAGTTTTATCATACTTCAGGGGCATGTATACCAACATGATTTTAAAAAAGTTTGACAACCGGACTCTCCAAGCCCGCGAAATGAAAAAACTCTCATTATGTTTTGAACACACATCGTGTATACATATATAAATATATATATATATATATATATATATGTTTATTTTTATATTATTTTATTTATATATATTTAGTATTATTTTATTTATATGAATATATAAATAAAAATATAAGTATATCCATAAAAATATTCAGTAATGCACACTGATGACCGAGTGCTCAAATACCGTGGAATCGATATTCCGATCCGGGGACCTCATCCTTGACCCTGCCGCCAACTTTTGGAGATCTCTTGAGAGCCACCGTTCGGGCGTGACCTGATGCATCCTAGTTAATGAGCTGCGGGGAGCGACTTCCCCCGTCGAAACCCCTAGTTCCCCAACCCACTCACCCGACCGCTCACCGAGAAAGCTGGCAGATAATATATCCCGCCCATCTGCGACACGCGACGCATCACGGATAGGGCTCTGCGATGTTCCCATTTCAACATCGCGGCACCATGTTGTACCTACCAACACACTGCGTACGGAAAAAGCATTATAGTCACGGCAATCAAATGGAAAACGAAGAAATCGCATTTCCATGAGGTGGCATTGGGGAGGGTGGAACTTTTGTGTAGTTGCAAAGTCGTTGGTTGCAATCCAACCTTTTCCAGTGTCTACGGCACTATCCCCAGGTGGAAATTCCTCGATTACATTCCTACCATAAGTTTTTACCCGTGTAATGTCGGTTATAAAATCACTCGGAAAAGATGCTTACGATTATCGATCTTACCGAAGTTAAACTATACCAGAGCCGGTCACTTTTGCGACGGGAACGCAAGTAATGCATATTATTGGCAGAAATGAATTCTGGAAACGATCGAGAACAGAGCGGACGATGCACATCAGATCACGTGGATTCTCAGGAAGAATCCTGGTGTGATGCGCTGAATGTGACGGTACTTCTGAGACTCATTAAACTAATTTCTAAAAAATCAGTTGGAAACAAAGTAATTCATAGGCATTCGTGGATGTCTCCATTTTTCGGGTTCCCGCCGCGTTGGTAGTCATGCTTGACGACAGTTACGCCTGGATCCACCAGGCGTCTTCAGGTCGAAGTGAGCTGTCGTCAAGCATGACTACCAACGCTGCGGGAACCCGAAAAATGGAGACATCCACGAATCCTGAACGCCACGGAAGACTACGATCCTAATTCATAGGTATAACCATCTGTATTGTTGTTTTTACACCTTGCATATCATAGCGCAAGTCGAGCGGAGGAGTCCGTATCAGTATAATGATCTGTACTGGTGGGGTAAGGTTCGCCTGCTAATCCTGAGGTCGCGGAGTCGATTCCCGCCTAAATGACTTTTCCTCGACCTAGGGGTTAGGGTGCTTGATATTTTGTCAGTTACCATATAAAAAATGTTATATCTTTAATGCTTAATAATTCGACGTACAAGGCCAAAAATTTCGATTTCCGGTTTGTACTACATAAATGAATAAAAAACTTTGGGGGAAATGCAACTATTATAAATTTATCAACACTCAGAAAACTGAAACACAAATTGAGCATTTCCAGGCGTGGTGTGGTGGAATTCGAACATAATAAAGAAAAGATAGTAACAATTTTTACAATCTTACTATTTTAACAATGAATACCAGTTTATTTATTAGACTGAAATATACAGAAAAAACTTGTACGGCGGAAAGAATTTCACTCACATCAATGGATATGGTTTGGAATGGATATAGTTCGTCATTTTATTTGGATCGTTCGGAATACATGAAATGTTAGTAACTGGTACGTCATCAGAACAATGGGCCACCATGGTACACTGTGCAACAACTGAGTCCACGAAAATCTGCCTCTAAGCAGTGGACTCAAACTAATAATCCTCAACAAACATTTGTGTTTTTTTCGATGATATTTTGCGTCACCTACATTCGCATCCCTCTTGACTTTGTAGGAACAATAACCATTAGGATATGATCGACACTTTACGATACATTCAAGTAAAACTATATGTGGGTGGTCTTGTATCTTTGTTAAGTCGGAAACTTTTCAGACCACCCTTGTTTTTTATCCATGATTTCCATATTTTTATTTCCCTGATTCATCAACCAAGTTTGTTATGAGACCTTTTGAGACGTAATATTGGGATGGAACAAATTTATTTAAGTTTAGAAGGTCGATATTTATTTTTAAAAATGCATTCATAATTTGACAAAAAAATCGGTACGTTTGGAGCATTATCAAAACATCGTGCACCCATTGGACAAATTAGAACCCGAAGTAAAGAAATAAAAGACGATAGCGAGTCGTGATTTCCTGATTGCTATGGAATTCATCGCAAAATCAGAAAATTCACTCGGTGCCTTGGGAGCAAGCAGGAGCCCTTTAACTATATTCAGCCTCTATTTAATGGAAGGGAGGAAGGAATCTACCCTGAGAGATGTCAAGTGATCAAGCGCTTTTCAGCACCAATATGCATGCACTGTTATGTTTCACAACTATTCTGGATAAAGATAATCAAACGTGTGCAGGAAGGCTTCTGAATTTGTTTAAACCATTTATAACTATTTCTCTTCATTACTGCCATCGATAGCTCTTCACTTAGGGCTTTCAGTTATTACTATTCCAATATCGATCTTTAATACGAAAGAAGTATTGAGTGCGTGACGATAATAAGATAGTATCATATCGCATATAAGAATGATATGGATAATGGGATCAATAAAATATATTAGTATTATAGCATATCAATTACACATTTCGTCACGTCAACGAAAATCGAATATGCGTACGTGTGCCTTAAATATCTAATTGGTTTCAGAATATCGCTATATCCCACAGTCCTAATTTCACCCTTTCCTGGTGTCCAAAATTTCTGTAAAATCACTCGTTCTCTCCCAGCTTGCCCAACGTCTTCCACAAATACATTTATACGGACACCTATATCCCACTGTCTCTCAGTATTCCATTCATTCACTTTTCCTATCTTTCGCCAATTCCCTCCAATACTGTACATAGGTACGTCTCATTCTCTTTCTGCATTAAACACTTCTTCGCGCATCTTCCAGTGGTTAATGTACGATTCAACATTGTTGTTTACAATTTAAATATTCGGGCCAAGAACATTAATGGAGAAGGAGAAACTTTACCAATAAGAAATGTTATCGACAAGATATTTTATTAACAATAATAATAATAAGGTAATCTACCGATTAAGGTAGGTTTTGGATGAACACAACTACCAAATAAATATTTTGTGACTCCTAGCAAAACACAACCCAGCAACTCACCCTACATCAATCAGGTCCCTCTTCATCCCTGTGTACTTCTTTCCTCCCTTCATCCCGTCCAATATCCCTCCCCTGTTCCTGCCCTTTACTCGTCTGCCTAACATTAACAATATAATATATAAATAAAACACTTCTCACTTGCTCTGGGAAATTATCAAAAAAGTCCCGAATCACTGAATCAAGTCAGATAACAAAAAAAAGGCTGTAGGAATATCAAATCTAAAGTTGAACTTCAGATTATCAACCAAACTTAGCACAAGAGAAAGAGAAACAAACCCACATTGCTCACTGTCCCTTTCGGAGGACAAGGCAAAATGATTATGCAATTATAACAACGGAAGAACGAGATACAACTTCAAAGAAAATCCCTCGGCACACGGGTTTGAAACGTGGACGTATCGGCGTAGGATTCCAAAGCGTTAGTTTTCCCTCCGTAATCTCTTCTCAGCTTATTTCTAACCTCATCTGAACCAACGCCTGACGCAAGTGGCGTTGCCGGCATTGCATTGTTCCTCAGGAACCCCCACTAATTCCACTCGAATTCGTCATCGGTTTGCGGTGTCATTCCATTCTTGGCTTGGGACGAGATTTAAAACTTGCACTGTCAATTTAGGAAATGTATTTATTTCCTGTCATTATGCGCTAAAATGAACAAGAAAAATTTTCTAACAAGCTACACGTAGAAGGCTAATTTCAAAACGTCTTACCCTCTGAACGTGCTAGTGCGTCATAGTAACAAGCAATAGTGTAGCTATATATTTATTATTACCCTATACATCCGGGAGCCTTTACAATTTGTACTGACGCTAGTACTCACTTAACTACGTACTTGTACAGGTACCGTACTTGTACCTGTATTTATTTAATTGAAGCGGTGTGAGGTGCGCAGATTGGAAATCTATTTCCTCCATGATGAAGGTCCCCGATGAGCGATGCGAATTTTCATTTCTGTTTCCCTAATAACTGCGTTAAAAAAATGCAACTTCACTTAACTAATCAATGCGGGTATTGATTCACCTGATCTTTTGAAACTGTACGGTTTAAATGATGTTTTCATTTGAAGCACATGTGCTTATGCTTTACTCCAGTAGTTTGGCATTATAACAGAGAAAAAAATGCCATGAAAAGGAGAAGACACGCTGAAGCTATATGAAGGACAACACGGCAAACTCTTAAGATGTTTGCAAAAAGCTAAGGAATAAAACTAAGGAACTAGTAGGTAAACATTAATGTGATAACATGGGAAATTTTCAGTTAAAATAATTGACCATGGCTTTATTTTGAGGCAGATTTGGAATGAAAAATGGAAGTTACTGAATTGAAAGTTTTCCTTCGTGATCAATAAATTTCGGATTATGGTGCTGTCGAAACCTAATTGCGCGCCGTCGTTTCTTTTCTCTCTAAGTGCAAAATTTGGGAGAGGAAAGTGACTAGAGTGACCAAAATAATTTCCAAATGCTAGGAAAGGATATTCACTTACATGAGCCATGAGAAAATCTCCTTTGGACAAACAAAGAGGAGCTCAAATATTGCTTTCCCTTTTCCCTTCCTCTTTCCGCTGTACCCACCACCCGTGCGCTTAAGATTCATTTTCCCTGATGACGTAACGTGACAGCAATGTGACCCATTCACGTGGCGTGAATTACGAAAGTAAAGCATGCATACGTATTTATATCCTAACACCTCCGTCACAAGGATCCCCGATAAGTCTATCGACACGTATTTTACAAATACGGGTTGATATACTTATCGGGTGTCCTTATAAGGCCAGTAAGCTCATTATTTACATTACTGAGCATACTGACATTTTACATGTATGTTAACTAGCCATCGCAAGGAGTAAGCGTTTTCTTGATGTTAAACATGTCCAGAGAATGCACGGCGACAGTTGCGTAAATAACTATCAGAAATAATATATCCTTTCAAGTCAGGGTGGTTAACTAGCAACTAGCAACCATTATGTACTATTCATAGAGTAACCTTCCTCTTGTTTTCCGAATATTATTTCCTTCTTCACATTCCAAATTCTCAGTTCTCATTCGTGGCAACTATGATTTTTTTTAGTTTCACATAATGAATACGAAATATGAACCGCATTACTCTAGTTAAATGGTATTAAACTGAAGTCGCACACCAAGACAAGCAACGCTCCCTCCCCGCACCGCATTTTTCTCCTTCGGGAGGATTCCAACTATTAAACTTTTGATGCTGGGCAGACATTTCTTTCCCAATCATTTTGGGGAATTGGATACCGTATCTCTTAAAATCTAAGACGAATCGGTTTTTAGTAATTCATCCCTTCACGCTGTGCTAGTACACTTGTAGCCTTATTACAAGGATGCGTGATGGAAATAAAACAGAAGCCTTCGTTCTTGATTGCAAAACGAAATTTAAGCACAATAACAGAAAAGTTATTGAACGATCTGCAGTTTGCGATACAGTTGATAGCCTGTCTACTGACACCGAGGGTAGGGACCTTGTAGATATAAGAGATGGTCCTTATTATGTTTGAACACCGGCTTCACACTCAGGAATACCTTGAATTTGAATAGTCAGAAGATTATCACTAAAAGTATCGTATTTACAATATATCTATCAACATAAATATAGTTATGAACCCGAAGGTCGGTTTCATAAAGAATGTTAATTCACCCAATACTAAGCTCAATAGCGAGTGAAATTCATACATCAGGGTAGGCGGGCAGATCCTTGCACTGTACTGACAATGATTTCCCAGGAAAACCTGGTACGCGAAAAATTACTCAGCTCGGTTTAAACCGAGGGTGCCCTCGGTTGAAATGTCCGGGAATGGAGCCCAGTCCCTTCTGGTCCAGGTAAGTAGTCCAACGGTTTACCCCAGTAATACCACGTCCCGTGCACGTCTGTTGTTTCATGCATTTCTTAAGGCCATAAATATTTGCTTTTAAAATATATTACACCCACAACATTTCTACCGACACTCACACGCCTTTTAATCTCTTCATTTGTGCCAACTCTCGCATGTATTCGAAAAAATTATTCAGAATCATCCGATTGTTCAATCATTAACATCGTTCACGCATAATTTTTTTATTATTCTCCCCTATTCCCTTGCCAAACACAATTTTATTCGCATTGGATACACTGACCCACCACAAAGCGTGCGAAATACACTTTTTCCCCGAGAAGCAGCAATTATTTTCCGCGAACCACCTGTGGTTGCCCGACAGATACTGGACCCGAAAGATTCACACAGCTTTAGGTGATACAGGGTCCTCCGGATTTGAACTCAGCCCCTTTAGTCAGAAGCGAACGACCCACTGAAGGGGGTCCATTTGAAGGGAGCGAGACCTGCATCCACATCAATTGGCCATGATTCCCACAGCATACACTGGCCATTCATTCTATTAGCTTCTGCACGACTGCAGCCGTTTGAGGGCCCGGGAGCCTCAATTCCATAACTTGTCGATTGATTGGGTGGAACAATATGTAGACTATTGTAGTCGCATCTGTATCTCATTGAAATTCGTTTTCTTCGAGATAAACGTTAAAAGAAAACACGTTTAGCAGCATAAAGGATGACCTTTAATTACGCAAAGTCATCCGGGGAGAAGGGATAAGGATACAATTTAATTACGTTTCCGGAATAGGGGGTTCGGGGAGAAATATTTAACGAATTGTTTATTTTGTCATTATTTCAGCTACAAAGACTTTCGAAATGTGCGTCTGAAAACCGATAAAAAGAAAAGCGTCTCTCAGCAGTCTCAGCGCAAACTCTAATCGAAATGATCGGTAACCACAGTGACAAAGGCTTTCGTCAAAACTACAATGCCCTTTTCATTTATTTTTTTTAGGAAAATGACCTGTTTGATTATGAATGATGGCTCCTATAAAGAGGGCGGAGAAGGGATTCATATTTTACTTACCCTTAATAGGGGCGAGGAGTTGAAAGTGCAAAAAAGCTCAAAAAGGCGTTGCAAGTGAAAAACACATCCCCTAACCAAGTTCAGAACGGATCAAAAAGATGGAACCCAAGCCCGAGTCGATGTTAACCCTTCAGCTGCCGGGACAGCGCCAGGCAAGGTTCTCGAGTGGGTCCCGTGGTTCGCGGCCTTGGATGACCGACATCCCCCTTTCGCCCCGCCTCGCCGCCAGACCCGAACCCCATGAGCTCATCCCGATCGGGCTCATGGGAGGCTACAAGAGCGAGCCTGAAGGGGAGGCACTGCGAGCTGGAAGGGACGCGTTTGATGAGGCCGCCGTTTGCACAGGGGTTTGGGGGTGGGTCCCTCTCGCCCAACAGAGAGAGAGAGAGAGAGAAAGACCCTTTCGTCCCTCCTCTTCCGCCCGTCACGAACCAGCCGCACCGCTGACGCGCGAGGGACCCGAAAATCCTTTCCTTCACATACGAGAACCCCTCCCCTCATCCCCTTAGGTCGTCCACTCGAAAGAAAATCACGGGGTGTTCACGCGAGGTGGCGTGGTGGGCGGGCGGGTGGGTGTTGGGCCAATCGCCGTGGGTCGTTTCCGAGGGACATGTGGGTCACTTGCGATCGCGCATGTGGGAGGAGAGGGCCCCATGGGGCGCGCGGCCTCTGTTGCGTCCCGGGCAGACCTTGGCTTGGGACGCACTGGTACGCAATGGAGAAACAAGCGGACGTCCTAGGTGAAGATTTTCAGCCCGAAAGAATTGAAGGGGTGGGGAGAGCAAATTATGCAATGGAAAAAGTTCTCCAGCCGTCCTGCATCTGCGTCCACGTCATATTCTACGAACTACGATGAGAGGGGTTGCTATGGCTGGGTTTGGAAACGGACCTACATTATATGAATATCGAAGAATGGGTTATTTTCGTAATTGCGAATTTGATCAAGCGCACCAAAGAGAAGCTTAGTTGATGGGGTGACAATGGATGTTCAGGAAAATTTATTAATGTGACTGGAATGCGGCAAGGATCAGGCTAGGAATAATTTACAGACGGGAGGGTAAATTCATGATTGAGGCCCTATGATAAATTAGTACGTTTCTTTCATCGTAATGCTAAAATTTTATTTTTAGTGAATACCGAAGCCGCCCATGAAATAGTATCTAAATGCTACGCTTTATGAATACATGCGAAATTCGAACATATTCGAGACAAAATTAACGAAGATACAAGAATATGATGAACTGAACAAGATTTCGTAATGGTAGAAGAAACTTCGCAAATATTGGTTGCCTGCCACTAACTACTTAGATGTATCCGACAGGTTCCATCGTATGGGAGACATAATCAGGAATCCTCTGTTAACCACTTATTTTTCCATCCTTACCCATGCAGGTAACTGCACATGCCCTCACGCGTGGACAGGTAAATAGGCGCGTGAAAAGTACTTGAAAGTTTTGGTGTTGTGGTTAAAGAGAAAACATGCTTTAGGTACGTGTAAAGTGGATCGCTGATAGACTGAGAAATGAGAAAGCACAGATCAGAATAGGAAAGGGAAATGCTGTGAGATATAAAAAAGAGAATGTTTACTTATTTGGGAAATTTCCTACTGGACGAAAATCGTTTTCTCAAATAAAGGGAAATATTAAAAAAGATAAACAGAGGACGCGGAAGAGGAATAATTCGAATATTCGATGGAATAAAAAATGGCAGAAGTCATGGCCAACGAAAGAGGATGTTCAGGACCGAGCGCAATGAAGAAGATCCAATTGAAACTTGGCGGAAGACAGTTCCACATGAGAAGATTTCAACCAGTACAACACAATGATATATTTCAACGATTAGAAACGTGAACATGATATTATTTTATTTAACTTGTTCCTCTAGTAACTAACTCCCACCATCGACGGCACAGCATAACAACACCATGGTAACTCGGGGGACAGAGAACAAAGACGTGGCTGAGCGAAGGGCATGAGACATCCGCAAAGGGGACGGATCTAACGAGGAACGACATGAGTTCCCACGCAGCGACGCCCACCGCGGAGCGAAGGCCACTAATTGGCACTTTGCACTCGGGTTCCACCGCGCCTTCCTCCTTCCCATCGCCGGGGGAAATAATGCGGCCGAATTCCCCCTTCGTGATATTCCGGTCAGTGGAGCCGTATCCTCCCCTTCCCTCTGGCCCCGCGCCGGGAGCGGTCATCTCTTTTCCATGCTTGCAGCGTAACATTGGAGTGGAGGGATGTTTCGGGGTGCGCGATCTCCGGCCCACGTACGAATCGAGTGCGATCGAGACATGTGTGCGCTGTGAGCGGAAAATCCTGCAGAGGTGTGAAGGGGGAAGAGAGAGAGAGGGGTTTACCGTCCGCCTGCCATCGTCGGGCGTCGGAGATAACAGCATTCCCCTACCGCAGCGGGCATCCCTCACGGGTACTGGAGGAACTTCCCGGTACGTCCGGATGAGGGTTGGAGATGAGCATCGATGCGAGAATTTCTCACCTCATCGAATTTGACTCGAGAATGGTGATCGTACTCATACGTCGGTGGGAGTGGAAGGATGGGGAATGAGGAGACAAGCGACGGCGATGAACGCATCCTCACGCGAACCACATCCATCGGAAAAATCCAAAGCTTGGATGATAATTCGTAAGTTCACCTTGTCGGGACGAATCGAACAGATTATGCGTGGGTGCGTTTTTCCTCTATCGTCGATACAAGGCGATTGATTCGGATTAAATTGGAACAAGAGTTCAACCAAACACGAAGGCAATAGACGAGAATGTGACTTCTTACGAGAACTGTTCAAACAAGAGTGATGATATAGTACAAGTTTCACCAACTTTTCCACCATATCTCACTTATCGCGCATCAGCCATATCAATATTTTCAGTCGATACTATACTTATACATATCCGGAATAGTCTCAATTATCATTTCTTGGAAGGTTACGGTACAGCCCTCTCCTCATTGCGATTGCTTTATTCGTCCATTGTGTTGATATCATCCATCTGGTCATTAGCCGTAACACGATAACTATGGACCCTCAAATTGATCCATATAGACAATTTGAAATCATTTTAATGTAAAAATATATCGAATGGCGTGCAAATATCATATTGGGGTGTATCCAGTCACATTCTCAGTTTTCCTTCCCTACGTCATGTTCAAATACCCTCTGAAAAATGATCAATTGATGGTAAATAAACGTACGTGAGGGTATACTTTTTATATTAGATTATGATACGTACGTGACGGTATATTTTTCATGTAATTATTTCTGTGGTAAGAAATTACCGAGATATCTGATAAAATTTATTCTGCATATTAATTGATCCTCGTGCACATTATGTTGTAAATTTAAGCCATTTATGTCAATTTTTTTTGTTTCAATAAGCTGTAGATTGAAGTAACTCGCAGTGTGATTAAGCTCTTTCATTTGAAAGGTTACAGAGCCTGGCATATCCACGATGAAATGATGGAAGTTTATAGAAAAGATAGTCCATCATACGACTCAGTTGTGAGGTTGAAAATGCATTTTCAAACTAGTGACATGTCCCTCACGGATGATCCAGGAAATGGACGACCAACACTCACGGACGATGCTGCAGTGAATAAATTGGAGGATTTTATCCTATTAGACCGAAATCCAACAATCAAAATGATCATGAATGAGACTGATACTAGTTATGGTAGTGTGAAGAAAATTATTCACGAAGAACTAGACATGTCAAAGGTGTCAGTGTGCTGGGCTCCTTCTGTAATGACTCCTTTTAAGAAGCAAACAAGGTGCGATCAGCAGTCGCGGCCGGCAAGCAAAGCGATGTGGCTTCGAAGTTTTGCCACATCTGCCCTATTCAGCCGATTTCACCCCAAGCGATTTTTTCTTTTTCCCAGAAATCAAAAAGTCATAGTGAAGTCGGAGATTCAACAACACAAATTACGCCATTCAAGACGTGGAAGAACGGTTTTCGACGCAATCTACTAAGTTCTGGAATTACGGTCTTCGAAAAGTCAAGGAACACCGAGAGGAATCTATAAATTTGGATGGTGACTGAGTAGAGAAGTCTTAAGTACAACAAACAAATATTAAGTTTCTATCTCGATTATATTTTTAGTAATTATTCAATGTTTACGATACCCCCTCGCATGCTCTTTGAAAAAACTTAAAAGTGCAACCAGAAAACCCCCAGAAGCCTTGGCGAGGAAATAATGGACTTGTGGATGGGTTGAGATCCGGCATGCAGATATACGAGTAGAATACACCACACGTCTAGAGCAAGAAGGATAGTCCTTCATGTAAAATGCCGTCAAAGACGCCTTAGCCTTGACCACGGGGAGAGGTCATTGTCCGAGAAGTTATGCCTTCGTTATCGTTAGTAGGTCAGTTTCCTCCAAGGTTCCCGAAGGAAGAGAGAACAGGATAAAGATCGAACACATCAAAAACGGAGTTTCATGCACAACAATAAAGTCCGCATCTAATTGTATTCTTGCAGCTCCCGGAGCCTTCCAGAAGTCTTCTACGTCAACATTTCCCATGCGGTTTTTGATAAGGTGAACCTCTCTCGGAGACTTCCAGCACTTGGATTTCCCCGGCTCCGAGTACTGGAAGGCGACCCTTCATATTGCTCTTTTCTCTATTATTGAAGTCCATACCACGTGTTTTGATGTGAGAATGCTTCGCGTGATTAAAGGTTTGGAGCCTGATGGATGCTTTGTATTAACATTGAAACATGGAGCACGCATTGGTATCCTGTGAAAAAATACAAATTCTATAAATTATGTGTCAATGTTGCTGCAATTAAATAGCGGTTGAACAAGAGCAAATCACGAAATATTGTCCGTAACTTTCATTAAAGGTTAAAAAAAAATTCAAGTTGTTTTGGGGATGACCGACTGCCGAAGAAATTTGTCAGTGACTGTGTCTACTTCACCTTAGAGGAATTTGAATGGGAAATTAGTACAGACGGTTTTGTATCTCCTGACATGTTGTCATCGGGATGAAGCAAGGGGAGTAGTAGAACACATTATTTTCACCAAAGAGGTAATTATTACTTTTTATACTAAATGAGAGATGTTTTATTTTTTATTATTCCCTTTAGAATTAAAAAATGATGCTGAAATCTTTGTTTTATTTAATTGCTCTCCCTAGGTTTTCGCTTCGGGACTATTTGTGCCTCTATACCAAAGGTGACAGGGGATAGCTCGAATAACAGGAATTCATCGTAATACTGTGTTAGGAATCTAGAAATGGGTCTGATGAACGCTTCAAAACAGTATATGAAACTTTTGAACCCCGTTCTATTGTTCCTCAGGTTTTTTTTACAGAAATACACCTCCATTGTGACGAGTAAAATGTGTGCGACTCTCCCGCCAAAAAATATTGATTCCATATTTAATAGGTTTGTCTCGAATTTACCGGTAAAATTATATTTTCCACAAAAACTTGTTTTGCAAAATTTTATCTATTGTGGTGTAAATTCCAACATTTTTGGTTAAGTGAATTAATATTGGCAGTCAACGAGTTAACTTTTTTGGACGGGCAAAACAACACATTTACTTCCCTCTCCTAACCAAAAACACAACCTGACATCCGACGCTACAGTAAATCCCTCTTCAATTCCACCCACTTCCTTCCTTCCCTCATTCCATTCAAACGTGCCTATCCTTTTATTTCCTATCCCTTCTTCGTTTGTCTAACGTTCTCCCCTCTGTCACTAATTTCAACATCCCGTTGAATATTATTGAATTAATTGTCTATACTCCTCATTGGATCCGGTTTACCAGATATTTGCCTCTGTTTCCAATCAAAGGTATTATCGAATCAATTGGCTCAAATTGGTATTACGTACAAATGTTAAGGAGAGCGCACCAGTGCTTGGATCGTGAGACCGCGATACTAGTGATAACGATAGGCTCTTTCCACGAACTCATGCAGTGAGTGGTGGGGAAAACACGTCACTTCATAACGCTTTTCGTTAACAATCTGAACGGATGAGTTGATCGCTGGAACCGATTCTCGGACTCACGCACTTGAGACGCGGTGGAGGATCGTTGCAATGTTGCGATCTCACGACTCTTCACCTCATGACTCACCCCGGCTAAGAGGGATGGAGCGACTGCGATTAAAAATTTGATTCGTATGGAGCAACGGTGATACGCAAGTTAAACCACTACTGCTGTCGCCTCTGAAGCATAAGTACGTATGGCAATTTACTCCCGCTCCCGGCGGGGAGGGAGGGGGGCGAGGGTGGGTGATATGAGGAGCCGGAGGGTTTGGGGGGAGAGTGCATACTGGAGTCCGCTGGCTTTCCTCCTCACCCATATCCCCTCCCTCACCCTTCCCCGACCAGTTCTCCCTCAGTCGGGCAATCCCTTACTCGAGAACAAGGGCCTTTATAAGTGTTAGGGAGCACCCAATTAAAAATGCACATCTTCCGTCCGCCTCACGCTACTTCGGCTCCGCTTGTGGATTTATGGACGGGGAGGAGAGGCAAAATTGGAAGTTTACGAACTCGTTGGTGGGATGCTTTCCATGGCGTTGCTAGGCGACGAGGGCCTTCTCGTGGTGAGGGTTTCCGCACTGGGCGAGTGGTCCAGGGACGGGAACACCTACGATGTACGCAAGGAAGCTTCTGAGAAAACAGACACGGGCCACCTATGACCCAATTAAGAGGACAATCCGCTCTCTTGCCATGGAAACTTAATGATACTCTTCGGGGGGGGGGGGGTGAAAGAAATTTTTTGCTGTATCATTAAAGAATTAATCATTACATCAGGTCACATGAAACTTCGCTTCAAAGTCACGTAGTACGCGAGACCAAAGTAGATACGTTCGTTAATTTACCAACGTTTACACAATTGATTATCCCGGAACTTGTCGCTTTACCCAGCCTGCCGGAAACATTTCATTGAACATGCGAGCTGCTGACTCCCCTCTCGCGTGTATGTGCTATTTACAAATTGAAAATTAATTCCCTTTATGCAAGTAGGCCAAATTAGTTGTTGCAGAAATCAAAGAGAGTGAAAAACCCCAACACAGCAAACGAATGAGTTCATTGGTGATATGAAGAGGAAAAGGAAGGGAAATTCATGTCAAATGCTACTCCACGCGTATACATATGGGCTGGATAAATAAAATCCTACCATTATTTAAAACTTTTCCCGTGAATCACGTGAAAAACCTCGTCTGCAGCGGCGTCTAATTATAAAAATATGCCTTAAGAGTCAAAGTATGATATCTCAGGGTGTGTTTGGCCGTCACAATTTTTCCATGAGAAACGAGCAAACATATTTTATTGTAAGAGAATTGTTATTTAATAAATTTACTGTTTGTACATTTTGACAATGCATTGGTTCCTTACCCTTGTGGGCTAAAAAACTTCGTTCAGCTGTGTTTAAAATTATTTTTTACCAAAACAAAATTATTTATATTCAGTACTGTTGAAACCACCTGTCGTTGCGTCGCCGCCACGGTGGCCGGGGTGTTTTCTAATTGCCTGTCCTATCTATGGTTATTCCTGGTGTTCTCTGGGTTTCAGGTCAGGTCCACACCGCCACGGCTGGGGGGTAGAGGAAGGAAAGCGACCCGATTGGGAGCGGAGAGACGAGAAAAAGCCCGCCTCACGAGACCCCCTCTTCGAGTTTTTAAAATCCACAGAATAATTATTTCTACCCAATAATCCTCTCCTAATCCTCTGAATACATTTTGAAAACCGTCCTCGCCTCCTCTTCCTCTTCGGAATCTCTCTTCTCACGGTTTCACTCCTCTCCCTTTTCACGTACGCACAATTGCGGACTTTCCGGGAGAGCATCGCACCGATTTTGAGCTGTGTTGTGCGGTGTAAAGGTTTGTCATGCGGGAAGATAATTGGAAACTCGTGCGGAAATACGAAATTCTTTGATGTAAATAATGAGGATAGAATTGATTGGGAGGTTGACTGTCGCACGTCATTGGAGGTCATAAAATAACTATGTACGCACAAAAAATTATCCAATTTATGCATTTGGCTAGTAAATGGAATAACAGTTAAGATACGAATGAATTTCAAACAATCAGCATGTTTTTACAGTAAAGAAAGAATGCTTGCGACCTACAACTCCGGGCTACATTTTATACAAAATTTAAAACAAAAATGCTGTTTAATATGAGTTTTGGAGGAATGAATTTGTCAACCTTATCCAATCGATCATATTGGACAAGATATCCAGTACATTTATGAATTGAGCCCATTTTGTTCCAATTAATGGCATTATTAATAATAACACGTTATTTTATATTATCGATAACATTTCTTGCGTGAAATATGAATTAAAAATATAAGGTCAAGACGAGACGTACTCTTCTAAACTTCTTATTTTGGGAAATTTAGGAAAATACGCTTTGTACCAGTACTAAATAATTGATTCTTTAACTACTTGAAGTAATCATGTACTCTTCAACACCATATGTACAAGAGATATAAAAAACTGAATTCAAAATATCTAACTTGGTGGTTCAAAATATCTCAGAGATAATTCATATCATGAGTAGAAGTAGTTTTTAGTGGAGGCGACCGACAGCTGAGGTCATTGGGGATGAACAGGAAAGGGTGAAGGGTGGAGAGAAACCCGGCGTCGGCATTAGCCTATCCTTAACGAAAGGCACCAGGGGGTCCGCAGCTTAACTCCCATTCGAAGGACGGCGTACACTCAAAGTGCTCTCCGCACAGCACTTGAAGTAGGGATCGGGATACCACTGAAAAATATCTGCAGGCTCCGGGATCCGAACCCGGGGATTCTAGGTGGGAGTCCAGTACGTAAGCCACCGCACCATCCCGATCCCCCTCACAACATGACATAGTATATGAAGAGAACGGGGTTACGTGTATCAATTTCGACCAGCACTTTTCCAATCGGTCTCACTGTCGCGGCGGTGGTTGAGGTGGTTGACTTGTCCAGACTTGCCGGCTCGTACTGTCTAGGCACTATTAGTGAGGACTATTGTCAGCAGAAATATGTACCCAAAATATGCATATTTAACTCCATGCGTACATGTATATATGCTGATTCATGCAAATTAGTACAAATCTAAACTAATTGCTCCTGTATTTCCGCAGTTAGGTTCACAACAACGTAGATACAATAAAAAGAAAATTTCATCATCAAGTATTTTAAATAATAATTTTTGGGAATGTTAATATGCAGATCGTTTGCAAAATTTATGCGTACTTAAAAGAGACATTCGCTACATCTTCTGGTCAAAAATACAAATCACTAATTTCACGGATGGTGTCGATCTTTGTGGAATATTTATACTGAAAAATATATTGGTCTCGGTAATTTAAAATACTGAAGTCAGGAGAATGGCTAGTATTTTGGTAAACTGAATATAATTAAATACTGAAAAATTCTGGTTTTAGTATGTTTATACTGAGACCAATGTTTTAATTCGCATATGGTTTTGCAGATACATTCAGTTTACTTAAATCATATCAGTACATTTTGACCACGCGGTATCTTCAGATAAATAATTAGTAAGGATATTTTTTCATCATTTTTAATACTTAATTTCCGTTCCTTTTTCTAACGCTACCACTTACTTAATCACTTTAATATTCATCACTCTTATTAGTATTTGTATTAAGGCGTGTAAAATAAGGGAATTTATTACGAATTTCCCAAACAATTTCACCAGAATGGCGTAAGTAAAACACGCACCAAGTATTTACCTATTACGAGGTATTGTGTACGTATGCTCATATCTTCCCAGTATTATAAATTCGCTGCATGTCCGTACACACCTATTGCACCGGCTAACATATGCTACCATAACTAACTACGTAAATATCGGAAAAATTCGATCGGAATCACTCAAATTTGCAATGAGTCAATTTATGTTAAAATAGTTGATTTTTACTTCGTAACATTATTTAATCTTCATCAGGTATCACATATTTATAAAATATATAAACAATACTTAAAAAAGAGAGACTCATAAAATTACATGTAAGGCATTAACGGCGCTGTTTATTCTTACCGAATTGTTTTCCACTGTGCGACGCTCTTCGGGCTTTTAAAAGTAGTAGACGGGCCAAAACGATCTTCACCTGCCCTTCTCTACGCCGACTGGAGGCCGGCGGAGAACAACTGCTCCCTCTCGCCAGTACACGGAACATCACTTATTTAACGATGGCATTTATTAATTGGTTCCGATGCCATTGTGATGTGGAACATTTCGATGGCAATTTGTTCCATTGAATCCTGGATTGAGTGTCAGTGGGAATCTGGAGACCTAATCGTCCTGCCCTTTGCCGAACAAATGGTCAGTGCACTCGCGTGGTGAAACCGATGGCTGCGTGCCCGTACGACGACTGTGAGCATGTACGTTTAGCTGTTCTCGCATGCCGCATTTAGGGTCAGAGATAATAACGGTCATCATCTGGGAATCTAAATATTTCACTCTTCAACGGATAGAGTCCGTGTCTATTCGTTCGTCCGATGCCAAAGCTTCGATACCCGAACGAAGAAAACATATCACTGAAGGGTCTTTTGACCAAATTCGAGATGGAATACTTCAACAATCTGACTGCCTCGAATTATTTACATCATTAATGGACTACACCTTTGACGTGGTGGAAGTTCTGGCGAGTTTCGTTGATCTATTGAATTGTACTGACTGGGGAAATGATAATTGTTCCTCATTGGATCACCATTTACAGAGAGCTCGAAGGATAGGAGCCAGGCCAAAGGCAGTCCTCTCGGCGTCTTCTCCTCAGTGAGGCGGCTGCAAAGGCGTCTGACCCCATTGTTAAAAAGATTACTGAGGAAGGCAACGGGGAGCCACTTCAATTATACTTCCCATGATAAAATGGGCAGAAAAAATTACGAAATGAATTTTGGCAACTACGAGACTAGGCCCACTGGGTCGAGTGAGGCCGCGCTGAAAGCAGTGGAGGACAAGACTCAGAAGAGAACAATGCCGGTTAGGATGGGGACATGGAATATTAGGACGGTGATGGAGACGGGAAGCTAACAATCATCAAAAGAGAAATGGGGAAAGGAAGGATCTACTTGCATGTAACGTTTGTGCGACGTGAACTGGAAAGACAGCGAGGAATAGTGAAGCGATAGTTAAAAGAGCAATACTTCGGGGAGGAGGAGATTTAACACGGACTGTCATAATATTTAATAGGAAACTAAGGAGAAGTGTATGGAATATAGGACAGGCGAGTGATGGAATATTATAGGTAAAGGCAAAAACAGACCTGACCAATACAACCATAGAGATATTTTAGTTTTATTTGCCAACACCTAGTCAACAGGAGGAAGAAGTAGACAGTTTGCCCAATCAATCAGACGAAATAATTGAGAACGTGCCGGAAATGGTGTAAGTAATAGTGAATGAGGAATCGAAACGAAGAGTAGGAGAGGGTTGGGATAATCGCAGCAGAGTACGATTTAGGAGTAAGAAATGATCGCGGAGAGAAAGCAGTTGAGTTTTAGAAAAGAAGGCATTCGATAATCAATGAAACCTGGTTCAAGAACCATAAGTGGCGGGGGTAAAAAAAAAGCCGGGAGAACAAGTGAATACTTGTTAAATGATGTTAGACTAACATTTTGGAAAAATCTCTCAAATGACACAGCTTACCGAGGGCGGAAACATAAATGGCGCACACTTTCGTTACTATCATAAGCAAATTAAAACTCAAAAATATCGGGCTATGTTGGAAAGTCTCAAGAGATATTTTAAAGGTCTAACGGGATTCGCATTATAGAAATAATGAGAAAAATAAATAAACATCTAAAAGTGGATAGAGGAACGAAACGACTGGGGATGAGTGGGTGTCTCTTGATCAGCAGTGCTGGAGTAGAGAAAGAAACAATAGGATTGTCAAAAGGACTTAGAGGATTCGGAAAAAGATTGGGTTACGGAAGAGATAATTAAGGAGATACAGTATATGAAAGGAGGTTAATACAGAAATCGTTAGAAGATTTAACGAATGCTAAAGAATAACGCTTGAGCTTTCCAACCTATCTATTTGATGATGATGTGTCAAGCATGGCAAGCGAAGAGCTTAAGCTGGGAATAAAGCGGGAGGCGAGTTAATCAAGTGAGTTAGATATGCACATGTTCAAGTAACATTTAGTAAAATAGCGAAGGTATTGAAGTTATTATTGAGTGCTTTATAGGAACACTACGAGAAGTACGGGATGACTATTAACCACAAGAAAACTAACGCATTGAGATTCTCGTTGAGTTAGGCTGGAGGAAATGAACTAGACCAGACAGCTCAAGCATTTGGTTAGTATTATAGAAGTAACGGTGTATAACATTAGGAACACTAGGAGAAGGACAGCATTAGCGAAAGAAGCATTAACGAAAAGAAGAGAACTGACGATAGGTACCCAAAGTAAAGGTGATAAGAACGCATTAGTAAACACTTAAATTTGGGGCGTAGCGCTGTGTGAATGTGAAACCTAATTTTTTAGTCAAAAGTATGAGCGAGGGTTGGGTGATTTGACAAAGTGACATGTTTCTGTAATTAAAAAAAAACATTCACGATTTTTAGAACTAATTCTAAATATTGAAATCATGAGCGTAAAATTCTAATTCATGTAAACATTTTTTTATAAAATTATGTGGAAAAAGACAAACACATTTATGAAAATGTTTTGCCATTCTTTGCGTTCCCTAATTATCCGCGTCCAGAGATGGCTAATAATGGAAGCTTTTTATCCCTCCGGGACCATACCAGGACGGTTAATGTCCAATTTTCATTTTTAAAAATTTGATTCTTTTATTGGATTCTTTTCATCTGCAAATGACGGAGCAATATTTGGCTAGAAAATTATAACTATGCTCTAAATTACAACCACAAATGATATTTCTCTCGGAATTCAATTCTCGCACTTGAAACTGACTGCAAATGTAATTATCGTGTTTAATTACCAAATGCATTTCATACTAGGCATGTTTCCTGCATTCTGGATACCCGATCTTTCTGGGAAACTCCGGACGTCAAATGGAAATGCATTGCGACCCTCAATCACAAAATACGATTTTTACGCAGCGCATAGCTTCGTGTTCGGTGATCTCTACCTAAAGTTTGACAACGTAACACGTTCCTGTGATCTAAAAAAAACATTGACGAGTTTTATATTTCATCATATATATATATACGAGGCGTGTTCATAAAGTAAGACCCGTTTGGTCACAGGAAAAAATATACTCATATGAAACACATTTTATTGGCACTTTTAGTTAGCTACAAACCTACTGATCTACATAATCGCCGTTCACTTCTAAGCATTTTTCGTACCGCTGCACCAGCTTCTTTAACCCCTCTGTATAGAAACTCGCCGCCTGAGGGTTGAACCAATCGACAACGCCATTCTTGAGTTCCTCTTCTGTTTCGAAACGTTGTCCACCAAACCACTGTTTCAAGTGCAAGAAGAGGAAGTAGTCGCTGGGTGTAAGGTCAGGACTGTACGGTGGGTGGTTTAAAGAGTTCCCAACGACCCAAAAACTTTCGTCCACTGGACATTCTTTGCTCTTTGTGGTGGTCGGTGAGCATTTTCGGTACCCACCTTGCACGCAATGTGTGGTATCCGAGGTTTTCCGTAACAATATTGTAGACAGTAGTGCGTCCAAGTTGAGGAAATTGTTCAGCCAGGCCATTAATTGTCAATCGACGGTCACATCGCAGTTTTTGTTCCACTTGCGAAACAATTTCATCGGTCAGAATACTGGGCCTACCACTTCGCTCTTCGTCATGGACATAACCTTTCCTTCACTCATAACTGTAGGTTTATAAACTAGGCATAATTCCCGATGAATTTCAGCAGCCGACAATCCTTTTGCATACAAGAATCGTACGACAGAACGCACTTCACAGCTGGCGGGATCAACGATTGTCGCGGACATTGTTGTTTGCATGCACGGGCAAGCAAAGGACTTTTGAAACAAAACAAATGCTGCTATAGCTTCTCAATGAATCAGTAGATGGCGCTGCAGGAGCAAAACTACGTTCTGAAGCGCCAATATTTAAATATAAGCAAACGGTACTTACTTTAAGAATACGTCTCGTGTGTGTGTGTGTGTGTGTATATATATATATATATATATATATATATATATATATATATATATATATACATATATACATATATATACATATATATATTTAAACCATAAACACATCAACCCGAAGGTCGGTTTAGTAGGTGAAGGGAGAGTTCACCCAGTGCTAAGCCCGACGGCGTGTAAATAATCACATATCCACAACAATGAATATACACGTAAGGGGGCCAATTCCTTTCCCTGTGCCGGTTATGGTTTCCCAGGAAGATCTGGTATCCGAAAAATCACATAGCTTGGGTGGAGCTGCAGGATATTAGCCGTGACATTTGGAATGGTGATGAAATTTGAAGATTTTTATGGAGGGGGGAATGCTAGACAAGCGAGGATGAGGGAGAAAAAGTGGAATTCCTAGTGGAATTCAGGTATTATTTTAGTACGTACAGGTGTCACGTTGTGTCGTGTTATGAGAGGCTACAAATGTAGCGGTGGTTAGACCGTTTACTTCCGAATCCTACCTTCACCGGTAGAGAAGAGAAATCATTTACGAAAATGCTTTGCCATTATTTCCATTTCCAAATTATTCAAGCCGAAATGTTTTTTATCCCTCTTGGAATGTTCTATAGGAAAGGTACTAGACATTTATAACAATAAAACGTCAAATTTGAACGACATTCGTCATTTGTTATCTGTGAATCAAAACTGCAGCGCAATATTTGCGAATACACCAATAACATTTTAACTGAGGTAGCATGAAGCAAAATTCTCATTTTAGGTATTATATTTTCCGCTATGAAAATTGATTGAATAATATGATTATCGCATTTAATAATGAAATGCATTCCATAATAGGCAAATTTCCTCTATTCTGGAAACACGATCTCCCATGGAACCCATGGAAGCCAAAGGGAAATGCTTTGCAAACCTCAACCATAAAAATTAGATTTTGATGGGTGCACGGCATTGTGTGCGGTAATCTCTACCCACGCCCAACAGATCAACCATCGGGATAAACAAATATACAAGAATACAATGGCAACTCTGAGCGACCTTTTGAAGCTAAAATTTGAAATTAAATAAAGGAAAAAGCCATATGTTACATTTAAAGTGCATAATAAAATTGTTTCTACTTAAAATAATATTCCATTTTGATAAACTAACATTAATTTTGCAATAACTAATTCAATTCAGATACACGCATTTAATTTGGAATCTTTATCATGCTTCCCACGTGCCAAACGCGCAGGGTTATAAACAAACTAAAAGGAATATGACTCAATCACACGGAGTTCACGGTAGCAGAATTTATGCAGACAGTTAGCAGACTTAGTTGGGTATGCTTTACCCAACTCAATAGCGCGGCCGGCAGAGCCATCTCATTTCACAAAGATAAAATTTTGAAAAATCGCATATTATATACTACTGACAGAAGCTTCTCTTACAGAAAAACGTTCTAATCTCCAATACGCAAGCGTGCGCTAGCATACCATCCAACGTAAAGGTCTTTTCGGAGCGAAAAATATTTTGTCTTTGCCTGTCGCCAATACGTTTAAAGTTTTCCGTTATATTTACCCGTGGCAGAGCCCCTCCAAGTAAAATCTAGTGTTTAAAACGAAACTTGTTTGAATTGAACTCCCTTAGGACTAGGGTCTGCGAGTTTTTCATTAGCTAAACCTTGCAGATGTGCAGAGATAAACCTTTCACGTCAATCTCTATCGGGGTAGGCATGGTAAAAAAAGGGTTTTCTAGGTAATATAATTTTAGGAAATCAATTAAAAAAGGAAAAGTAATCCCTCTTACTAATTAGTTGACCATCACTGACCTATCCTCGCGTTTTCCACCCGACTCTCTCGCATTCATCGATTGCTTCATACATAATTATCTTTCACATCAGCTTCTTACATCTTTCCCTCATATTACTAATATTGCTCATGTTGAGAGTCACATTGACCCACGATATGTGGGGACTAAGCGACTTTTGTGGCCTCGCACTTTCTCTCCCTCCAAACAATTAATCTTCTCTCGTAGATCTGTTTTGGAGATTCGACACTCATACATACTCTCGCCATGACCAAACCAACGCAGAAACCTTTGCTATTAATTGTCTATCTCCGGCGCATTCAATATCATTCTTAGATAAACAAACTAGTTCTTCACCTTAAATGGCACAAATCAAGAAGTATTTCATCGTTGATCAACATTTTAAGGCATTACGGTTATTTTCTTATGACGAATTAATCTCTTTCCAGGGGACAAAATTTTTAATATTCTCTCATCCAACAGAAGAATTAAGTCGCGAAAATCCAGAGAATATGTTCTCTCTGGACAGCAGGGAAAGAAGTACATAATAATACAGATGATAAAACGCGGAGGGAGTAGTTTTGCACAAAGAAGAGAAGAACCCTCAGACGAAAAACCTGCCTTCTCGAAAAAGCTGCTTTTATTATAGACAAAACACACCAGAAGTTTATTTATCACATCTTTGGGAAATTGAGAGAATGGAGAATCCATTGTTTATCATATTAATACACAAGTTTATTAATGTAATCAGTGCAGCCCAGGAAATACACATTGCTATTCACCTAAGCCATAACTAACAAGGCACAAAATATCCTTAAAACAGAAACTATAATTAAACCATTCCTTGCTCGTGCATATTTCCTACCTCTCTTGATTCCATTCAAAATTCTTATTCACCTCGCATTCTCCTTTCTATGACGGTCTTCAGCACCTCGTACTAATATTAATGGCATGCCAACAAAATGTCGAAAACCCGAAAGACCGATGCTGTTATCACCATAAACTACCTTAAGCATGTCGCGAGTCCCTTTTCCAGTTTACCCAGTTTCGAGCAAACTTTTGAGGTTTCGCAAACGAACAATCCGAACTCCGCAAAGGCTGGGAGCTAACTGCCACCGGCCTCCAGCCTTTCCTGAGACTCCCCTCCTTCAAACTCAGCCAGAGAAACCTCCGACCGTTCGTCCGTCTATCCGGGAAAATATAATGTCAGTCTACTACTTTTGGGACAGACCTTGTAGTAACATTTTTCATTACAAATTCCAATTAAATCTTAACTATGGTTTCCAAAGGAAGGGAAATTTGAAAGATGTAAATAAAATTTTCGTAAACGGTCGGTCTTTACTATTTTTCATTTAGGAATGTAACAAGTTTTGCCACCCCATCAACAAGTATGGGCCACGTTCTCACCTAAACGCGCATGTAAGTCTCCCTTCTGTCCCGCTGCAAATCAATGAACATGAACCAAAACACTGCCAAACCGATTAATTCCATCGGTTACTCACTCTCCAGCTGCTCCAAAGGACGCAGGTTCGAATCCTTTCTCGACCAAGGCATCTCCGTCTGAGCGTATTTAACCAGCGTTCCGGATGGGATTTAACAATAACCTTAACGTAGAAGAGGTTAAAAAAAAACCAAGTACAAATATTTCAAATAGAATAGCCACTGCGAGCAATATCGTTACTAATTATTCACGTGGATGCGACCCGCAGAGCATTCCCATCCGCAATGTGACTCGTGCACATCGAAATTTTCCGGGAAACCCGCCCCCGCACGGTACGCGCCCCCGTGGTCTGCACTGCTCCAATGCATTTTAAAACACCGCGCTTTCCAAAGCGTTAGGAGCAGCGTATTAGGTTGTAGAGCTGCAGGGGGGGATGGGGAAGGGTGGGGCGCGGGTCACACGAACGATCGTGACCCCTCCGACTGGGGGTCGCAGGCACCGGACTTCTCTCCCCAGCTTCGCCCCCCCCCCTTACCTCCCTCCGGAGGCAGAGGCCGATATTCTTCGAGGAACCAATGGCCCGACCCCTTCGTTCACTCATCGTTCACCAACCGACCACCCACCCGGCCCCCGAACGGCCCACCTCCTTCTCTCGCGGTCAGCGCTTCCGTCGCCGCCTTCCGAGAATCCCGTCTTCCTCGCCAACGACGTGGGTTTGACGAAGGGGGCGAAGAAGAATTGCTGGAGAGCATAGAGGCGAGCGTCCGCCGCCCATCCGACCAAATGCGATGTCCGCGACTCCGCCTTACCCGATTGTAGGTGACGCGTAATGACGTCGTTACAGCCGTCTCGCTCCACCGGTGAGGAATTCCTTGGTGACCGTTGTTAGCCAGTTAGTTGGGTTGGAATCGGAGATAATTTTGGCTAGCTACTGGGGCGATAGAAAACTTATTTTCCAACAAGGTCACCAGTCAGCTCAGCAGTATCTATTGTGATTTATTGAAACGACCATAACCATGCGCTAATGCGTGCTAATCCTCAGGGCACTGAGGTGAGAGCGTTTAATTATTAGCTTGACCCGGGTTGACGGTCTTGTTAAAAAGAAAAACGAAGAGTCAAACTGTGTTCAACTCACTAAGAACACGTCCCGCGAGAGCAAGAATAATAATAATAATAATATTTCTACAAACAAATTCCAAAATCAAATGTGGACTCGTCTACATAACTTTGATTGAAAAGGCGAGTACGCGAGTTAGAGAAGGTTCCACCCATAAAACTAACACGGTCAGGTTGCCATACAACTTGCTAAAAAATATTATGCCACATTTATATTCATTATTAGCACACTACATCTTAAAAGTAACCCGCGACACACCACGGGAGCGTATGGCAGGGAACGTTGAAAATAGCGCGGAATGAATCTGAAAAGAAAGATCCATTTTATTTCAAATCATTTCCTATTTTGATGTTGAAGATCGTTGATTAACAAGTGAGTGAGAAATGGAATTACGGGATCTATAGTATATAGGTTTGAGTATTTTCAATTTTATTACTTAATGTTTAACCTATCAAGGAGTGAATTTTGCGGACATGAGCTTACGTTATGATATCATTTTAGCTGCTGGAGTGAAGCAGCAGCTGAAGGAGTATTATTTCATAAAGTCACAAAAATAATCCACACCCAATCAAAAAGGGTAGAAAATATTTTTCATTCGTCCAATTCGATTGAAAACCTTATCTTCGGCTTCGAGTAATTTCGTACACATGCATGTGTATATGGAAATTTCCGAATGAATGTGGCATGCCCTAACGCTTTAACTTTCTTCGATTATGCGTGGGGATTTGGAATCAAAATAGGATCATTCCTGGACACTGAATAGGCTTTAATCGTTTTGGTCTGAATTATTAAAAAAAAATAATATTTTGACATAAAATTGAATCTCATACGTATATCTTTTTTGCTTCAGCTTACGCACGTGTCTGTACCTTCAAAAAAAGACTCTACGACGAAGACTCACCAATTATACAATACGGTGTAACAAGTTTAATTATTTATATGTAAAACCGGGTGCTGTATTTTACTCTAAATCAAGCGGTTCATCTAATGGCACCAGAAATGCGTCCATAACTATTGACTGGAGTTTTATCAATAAAAAATAGTATTTGATTGAAATTACGCAACAGTGTTTCCACTCATAGTCATTAAATTACGCCGCACATAGAGTATAATTTGCTTACACTGGAATTATTAAAGATATCCATGCTGTGGTGAATGGAGGAAATGATTTGGACTGAGTGGAGGTTAAATGGTGAAGTTTGAAAAAGGGTGAGCGGAGATAGGAAGTTGCTAGATAAAATCTTAAAAAGCCAGGGAATGTGAGAGGAGGAATATTGGTAGACAGTGGGACGTTGAAAGCTGTGATACAAACGAGATTATTAGGTAGATGGGGCAGGGGAAGGAATGGCTTTTTTGAAATCATTGAGGCAGGCAAGAGTTATGAAAAATAAAGGAAGAAATAACATTGAACGAACAAAAGGATGTTCTCGTGAAACGTAGAAGTAAATTATCGTTCTGGACTGCCGATAGCCTGCCTTTAGAATATCTTGCAATACAAAGTAGAATACCTTGAAATTCTGAGCTCAGCCAAATTGAATTGTCTCACTTTAAGGTTACTCTAAGGGCCTGAAATTGCACCAGAATGTAGATCGCCGTTATACAAGTCATCATTTGTTTCCAGTTGGCCCTGTGTAATTTTCGGAACCCAAGAATTAATTTCTGTTGATCCTTGTCCATCCTATTCTCAATCACAGCCGAAGAGCTGAAATGCTTTTTGTGAGGCTTTGTGCCTGTTAAAATGCTCCAAGTATCTTCATTTGGGAATTCCTCGGATTTTTAATTGCCATCGATCTGTAGGATATTCTTTCCAAAATATTTTAGTCGTAGCCTCAGACTAGTTCGAAAATCTTTGTTTGCCTTACTTTTGCAATGATCTGTAATCTTCGTAGAGAGAATGATCTGTAATCTTCGTAGAGAGAATGATCTGTAATCTTCGTAGAGAAACTCTTCCATTCCTATCGAACCTCTTGGGTGCACATTGCCAAATTGCTCCGGGTTAATTTAAAGAGAATGCCTGGAATTACTCTCTTTATCATCTCTAAGAAACACCAATGATGTACCACCATCGACTCCGGGGATATTGTCCGCGCAATGGGTGTTGAAACCCGTGCCATCAAATTCTGTCCTCTAACTAGTGCACAAACTCATTAATATTATGTTAGGTTTTTTCAGGGCTGTGGCAGAGAATTTGCAGGATGAATAAAATGCAAAGAAATAAATTAGTCCTGAACATTTTCTAATAGGCCATCAATTCAGGGATACGATTGAAAGGGTTGCGGATTGAAAGTTTGTCCATTCAAATGTCTCTTCATTGATTAAATTTGACTTCGCATGTAAACAAAATGGCTCCATACTAAAACACGATAATACAGTGGTGTGCTATTGGAAACTTACGAGAGGTAAACATTTCTTCGGATTGGTCATTAATCTTCCACTGAGCAATCGCCTTGCTCGTAACCCCAGGGTGGCGTAGGGAATATATCTGGTTTATCTCCTTTACGGTCAATGTAGTAGGGGTGTAACGAAAAGAATTGCGCTAGGCAAAGAGGCTTTCACAAGGAGGGAGTTGTTGACAGGGACGTTGAGTAAGGATGTTAAGAAAAGACTCTAAAAAACTTTGATATGGAGCGTAGCCATCCATGTAGGGCGCGGAAACGTGGTCATTGAAGCTGGAGGATAGACGCAAATTGGAGGCTTTTGAAATCTGGAGGTGGAGAAGAATAGAGAAGGTGAAATGGGGAGAAAGGAAAACAAATGAGGAAGTACTAGGGATGGTGAGCGAGGAGAGGGGTTTGTTGGGAGAAACCCTATGGAGGCTGGACAAATGGATGAAGGGCGTATTGATCGGCAGTGGGATGTTGAAGACTGTAATAGAGGGGGGAATGTTGGGCAAACGAGGAAAGGGCAGGAACAGGATAGGGATGTTGGATGGAATGAAGGGAGGAAGTACGAAGAGATGAAGAGGGACCTGATGCAGAGTAGGTTGCTGAATTGTGATTAGTTAGGAGTCACGAAATATTAATTTGGCAGTTGTGTCCATAAAAAAACCTATCTTAACCGGTAGATTACCTTAGAATAATAATCTCTTTCAAATGCAAATGCAATATCACACTCCGTAGGGTTTA
This sequence comes from Hetaerina titia, assembly GCA_037158775.1. NCBI lineage: Eukaryota > Metazoa > Arthropoda > Insecta > Odonata > Calopterygidae > Hetaerina > Hetaerina titia. Next base: position 67,024,089 of record CM073779.1, on the reverse strand, counting down.
TTGTGTGGTATCCTCTAACATCGAATGTCAACATAAGATTTTCGTCGATGACTTTGCCAATGTGTGCATTCATTAAGTCAAGGTATTCTATCTAATAAGATAGCTGTTTGAACGGTTCAAAATTATTATTTATTATTAGCTTCTTTTTAGCAGATATTATTCATAGCAGATTTTCTTTTATTTGTCGCGAGAACTTCTTCTTGTTTGCCCTGTATTACGAGTATGCTCTTCTTCAATGTAGTCTTCATCTCCTAACTGCCTTCACGCTGTCATTCTACCGAGGCCTTCAAGATTCAAATACATTTCAATATTTCCTTCTCCCAATTTTTCTGTCATTTTATGATTTCCAGCGGCAAGTTTATCTCTTCGCTCACCCTGTTTAAAACTTCAGCTCTTGCCGTCTTCCTCTCTGTCCTTATTTTCTCCATTCCCCACCTGACCCACTTCTCCAAGACCTTCAATCTACATTCATCCCCTTGGGTCAAAGAGCGGATGCCACATCTGCAACACGGTACACTCTATTTTAGATATTTACAAATATCTTCTCCATATTTCGCTCGGTGTACCTGTAAAAAATTCTCTTCTTTTTTAATGCATCTTTCGAAAACGCAATTTTTCTCTGAGATCACATAATAATGTGCCCCCCTTCTTCTTAAATTCTGCCTAATACATGAACTGATCCACCTGTTCTAGCTAAATCTCTTCAACTTTAATTTTTACTTTACTTTCCCTTCTCCTCGAGATTTTTATTGCGTTACTTTTATTATGGTTGACCTTAATCCTGTACCCCTCATATCTCGCATTTGCCTTATAAAACACTCAATAATAACTACAATTCCCTGGCCGTCTGACTAAATATTACTTGACTCACTTGACCAACTCGTCTCCCGATTACATTCCAAGCTCAAGCCCTTAGCATGCCACCCTTAACATATTATCAAATTACAGATGATTTAAAAGTACCGGCGATAACGAGTGACTCTCTCTCTCTCACCCCCCTGCCATTCACTTCCCATCCCAATTCTCCCTCACCCATCTGATTCATGCACAAGTTTCCCTCCAGTCTACATCTCTATATTTAGCAACATTTCATCAATTTTTTCCACTCTATTCAGTCGAATACATTCTCATAAACCAAGGAGGGTGCAAAGACAGCTTGATTAATATAGTCGACGTTCCGTCCTGCTAATCGTCTTGTCACTGCAGTGGCGTCACTAGTTTCCAAAGAGTTCGTCCCTTCCGTTTCCAAAACTGTTCGTCTCGGTAGTGTTTTGCATTAAGCTCTCTGTATATGGAATTAAACTTATCCTCCCTGAAGTTCTCAAATGCCTCCATTTTACCCTTCAGTGGGATTGAATAAAGACTTAGATAGTGAAATCGGTTGGCTGAATTCCTTCCTCAGAAATACTGTGTGCAAGGTCGAAAAATCCCTTCATTCCATTTTTACCTAAGTTCTTTAACAACTCTGCCGGGACATTATCTATTCGTACTACCTTGTTCGACGTCGTCTACGTTTCAGCATTTCTGTTCTGTGTAGTACTCTAAAACTCTGGGACACTGGACCTTCGTCTACTTTGCATTCCCTTCCTATTTTAAACTGGTCGGCTTAGTGTCTTTACAATCATGCTTTTCTACCTATTCTTTCAATCTTCACTAAATTTCATCAAGTTCTATTACCAACTTACGGGATGATTGGGGAGCCTACCCCTGGACGTAATGTCCTCGCCTGCCAACCCAGATGTCGCGGGTTCCCGCATAGGATTTTCCTCTACCTAGCGCTTGGGCATTAGTAATTGTCTCTAACGTAGTATGTAGGGCATTGCAACAATTTCAGAGCGTAAAAATCGTCCGCTTTGACCGGGATTGATTGCGAAAGATTTTTACGCTCTGAAATTGTTGCAATTAAATGCATGTTAGCGGATGACTCCTTTAAAAGTTACCGTTGCGGAATCTCCAGCAGTTTCTTGAAATTAGTAGGGGTTAGGTGAAAGAAGGTCTCAATTTCGCTCCAATAAGGTCAAGAAATAAATAAATAATTAACTTCTCTTCTAATCTACTACGACCGGTATAGCTTGTCCCTCGCTACAATATGATAATTCTCTTACCTTCTCATAGAGCATTTTCATTTCTTGTTAAGAAAATTTACAAATTTAATTTCCGGTTTGAGAGGATGAATAAAACAGTAACCACTAATAAGCGAATTAAGGGGACATTGCACATTCAGTAATCAATTGCGCCACAACAACGGCGATAGGAAAGGCAGCAGGCTGTTGTTCAACAGTAAATCGTTACAAATAAGTAAATTCACTTATTTGATGGGAGGAAAATGACCTATTACATTTCCTACATGCACCTGACACATACACATATCTCATTGGAAAAATAAAACAATATATCTGCGTGCTACGTTAATTAAATAATGCCTTATAATTTTCAGGGTGACTGAGGGACAAGGATGCGGCAGTGTTTGAGAAATGCTCAGTGACTCCACGGCAGTAAATAGGATGGAATAATGAAGTAATTTTAATAATGGGACTTACCTAGAGCATACATCATCCCAGGTGTAACCATCCACGTTTATCGATCTCACAGCATCGTCCAGCTCAATGATCTGGAAAAGCAGTAACAAAATATTAACCACAGTTTACCTAGAACAAATTCAAGTGTTGCAATCGAAGTAAAAACATATCTCATTTTAAATCCAATTACCTTCATTCGTAACATGTATAATAGTCACAATCGTAATTTTTCCAGATTTATATATTTAATATTTCCTTAAATAATATGATCTATTACTCTTAAATGTGGGTGTGGAGAAGGATGAAGCCGGTGAAATGGACAGAAAGGAAAACAAAGGAGGAAGTACTGGAGATGGTGGGGGGGGAGGGATTTTTGGGAGAAATCCTAAGGAGGCAGGATAATTGGATGAAAGGAGAATTGAACGGCAGTAGGACGTTGAAGACTGTAATAGAGGGTGGGATGTTAGGCAGACGAGGAAAGGGCAGGAACAGGATAGGGATATTGAACGGGATGAAGGGAGGAAGTACACTGAGATGAAGAAGGACTTGATGTAGAGTAGGTTGCTGGATTGCGTTTTGCTAGGAGTCACAAAATATTTATTTGGTAGTGGTGGCGTCCATCCATAACCTACCTTAACCGATTAACAAATAATATATGTGGGTCGAGATATTCCAGGGGTAGACCGTTGGACTACTGGGCGGAAGGCCAGGGTTCGATTTCCGATTGTGTGTGTGTATATATATATGTTATTACAGTTTTGTGAAAGTCTCACGGACGTGAATAATAACGTAAATGGAATTAGTACTAGTACACAAAGGACAAAAACACAGAAACACAAAAAAAAGAAACTCGCAAGGTATCGAATTTTCCGTGTTCCACAAGAGCTTTCATTAATTTGTCTGAATATCACGACGTTGAACTACTGCAATTTCGGTAATTTTCATCTTCGTCTGAGGATAATTACTACAATTTAGCACAGATCCGAATTAATTCAACCGTCCCACATATATCCAGCGACACAGATTGTTAGAAGTTCCATATCGATGCGAAATTACACTCTTTTTGTGTTGACTGAAAAATTAGCAAAAGTTGAAAGATGGATGTTTTGAAATTAGAGTTAAGTGGAATAATAGTTACTAACTAAGCTGCTAGATATAAAAAATATTTCGTGAACGTCTTCCACGGAAAGTGTTCCGGTTACTCTGCTGTCACGGAGTAATTTTGAGACTTACGTAGTATCTATGCCCTCGATATTCCCCAGCTTTTGCTCCCAGGGAATTTGTGCTCTTTCGTCAACTCTTCTCCTGCTGGCGGGAGACATGGAAATGCCTCGCGTGCACCACGACGCTCGCCATAGGAATCAAGAGAATTTCCACGAGAGCTCTAAGTGAGACGAGGATTTCCTTCAATATTACCGAGCGGCAGGGTTCACGGGAGTAATGTGACCTCATTTTAGGAAGGGGAGGGTCCGATCACACGCGGCGGTAAGGCTGTGCGATGCTCGCAATCCAACATCGACCGTTGACAGAAAATAAAGATGCAGGAAACAAGGACATGCGGACGTGGCGATATTTTTCTGGGGTTTTGAAACTTTCCATATCATCGGACCCGTCGATAAATTTGGGGAGCGTCGTCCATTTTTATCAATATCACCCATAACGTATGAAGAGTAAATTGATCCACCGCGTATAATCGCGAGGCGATATGACCAAATAGCACAGGCACATCTGCAAGTCTACATTGTTGTCGCATGTAGGTTTTTCACACTTCTCCAAGCGTCCTTCCAGAATGTCACCTAAATCATACATAGCTTATTCTGGATAGGCAATTGAAGTTATCTACAGGGTTCGTCCGGAAAATAAGTGTAATAAGCTCATTGTCTTTTTTGACAAAAGGGGAGTCGTCCACTACGAATTTGTACCTGAACAACAGACTGTAAATGCTGCATTTTACGTCCAAGTGCTCGACAGGCTTCGAAAACGAGTCGCCCGCGTCCGGCCAGCGATCAAAAACATCTGGCGGCTGCATCACGACAATGCGCCGTCTCACACCGCGCTTGTCGTGTCGGACTTCTTGGCCAAGCTTGGCAACGCTGCCGCACCCGCTCTACAGCCCGGACTTGGCACCACCGGACTTCTTTCTGTTCCCGAAGAGGAGTTTGAAAGGAACGCGATACGGGACTTTGGACGCCGTCAAAGAGGCCGTGACGACGTGTCTTCGCGAGGTTCCCGATGATGCCTTCGCGGGAGCGTTCCAGGAATGGGAACGCCGCTGGAACAAGTGTATCGACTCACAAGGGTCCTATTTTGAGGAATATTAGCTTAAGATATGTAAAAGTGTAATAAATTTTTTTTTCCTGAGCTCAGTACACTTATTTTCCGGACGAACCCTGTATACCGCTGGATCAAGATATAAGGTTTTCATAAAATTTATCGGGAAAATGCCGAAAAAATAGATTTATTTAAGATATTTCTACAATGCCTCAAAATTCTTCAACGTAAATCCCTTGAGCGTCGACCCATTTTTCCCAGCGGTTTTCTCACGACTCTTAAGGCTTCTTGGTAGGCGGATTCCTGAAGGTCCTTAAGGGTATGCGTTCAAGCTTCTTTGACGACATTTAGGGTCCCACGGTGGTGTCCTTTAAAGGAAGGATTTCACTTTTGGGACTAGGAAATAGTCTGCTGGTTCCTTGATTACGTTTTCCAAAGAGTCTTGGTCTTCTTCAACGCGTTTCACAAGGACTTCGCAAACAGACACTCGACTCTGCTTTAGGTCGTCATGTATCTGCAGACCGTCGATATGATAATTGGATTTATCAACTCAATATTATCAACATAACCCTGTATCAAATCCATTATTATTTAATAAAAGTACCGACTGTCAATATGAAATATTCCTAAATATTTTTTCTGGCCATCAAAGTGTCTTAACGCCTAAAAATCAAACACTGAGCGAGCAAAGGTCTTAATATTGACGCTTTGCTTCAAGAATTCAAATGGAAACATAGTATGCAATGACCACACACCCTTACTAGGGTCAACTATATTTTTTCTACGAAACCCAGCCCCCGTCCATCTCAGACACCCACGTCTCCAGAAGACGTCGCAGTGTTTGTCACCATCACCATCTCTCTTCCTTCAACCTAGCAAGTGCCACCACAATGGCTGGGGTGCAATTCTGGGTTGTTTCAAACAACTTTGGGGTGCCAAGTGGCCCTCCTCCGACCCCAACCACCCCGTGTTGACCTTTTCCTATATTTTCCCCGCTCCTTTCCGGCACTCCAGACTTGACTACATAAGAAAAATACTTTACACTTTCAGGTTTCACTTCGTGGAATTGTTTGATGTCCATATTGTATTAGTTTGTAATTTTCCACAAATTTTATTTTACGGTACAACGCGTTCAGCCGACTTGCGGCATCATCTGGTACAAGTTGCATAAACAGCCATTGAATACATACCCTTCGAGAATAGGAGAGGAGGGGGGAGTTAAAGATGGGGGAGTCGAGTTTTTCGGGACTTCAAAGTCGGTGGTCATGGTTTTTTCGGTAAAGGGAAGGAGAGGTGGTGGCGCCTTGGTTATGACTAAGCGTTGGGTCTAGTCCGAGGCATGGGAGCGGTATGGATAAGGGCGGACGGGTACGTAGGACCGGTGGGTTTGTTTACCCTCGAGGAACATATCTTTATACTTATGCCCTAACCCATTTCTTTGGGCATGGTAAGGCTAAAGTGTGGAAAGCTTCGTGGTGCTTAAACCTTCGGATGATCGCCAAGTGTTCCATGACATACTAAATATTGAAAACGAAAATATATTGCATGTTTTTCAATTATATCAACGGTCCAATTTAAGTAATTTTGCATGAATAAAGGTATTTAATGACGGTATTAGCGAACAGAATTGCGGGCGAGGAATTATTATACTGCAGGGTAGTCAGTGACGGTTTTCTTTCCTCCCATGGATTCCCGATAAAATATAAAGAAGGGAAATCGGTATTTTTTTAAATTTCCTTCGTTGACGCATTAAAAATTGGTCCATTTTAGTTTTGTAACATAATAAGTTCCATGAGCTTGTCTTAAAAATTTTTATTGCTCTCTGTGGCATAACTTTTCAAATGCCGCAATGGAAACTCATTTTTCTGGGTTTCTTACATTTGACGGAAATATATTCAAAGTATAATGCAACTGATCAACTAGTTTCACTTAGAATAGTAATAATAGTACACTTATTTGTCGTGATGCTAGTCTGTGAAAGTCACGCATACCATCTTTGCAAAACCCATATAATTTGAACAATTATATGAAACTCTTTCCTACAATTTTACAGATATTTTGAATAAACATCCAATGCTTAACGAAACTTTAAAATAGTTTTCAACAACACATTTCCACCACGGGGATTAATATTGCTGAAAAATTGATAAAAATGATGAAGTTCCAAACCACGAGTAAAAGGGTTCCCATCTGGTAATACTAATCGATGAGTAAATATAATATTTAAATGTCACTGGGTAGGAAGAAATAAAAACAAGGTGAAATAAACGGACAAAAATAAAAAAAGGCATAGATATTTTTAAGGAAACGCAAGCAGACACGAGTCTCACGCTATATCGAGAGGAGAGTGAGACGAGGCGGAGACATAGCGCGAGTCGAGTATTGGTACCGGAACATTTACCCAAGACTCGCGGCAGTACTGCAATCAAGGAATGACGCGATGGCAGGGAATCAATGGCTTTGGAGTCTGCAAAACTCCCGATCGATTACCTCTTGATTCACTATTCGTACTTTTCCATGTTGTCAGCTGACTCGCTTCCCCTCAAACCTGGAGTTCGCGTGAAAGTTTTGAGATCTCACTAATGATAACCTCAGGAAGGGGCAAAAATCAATGTTTTGAAAGTTGGCTCACTTCAAATTTAACTCAACACGTACTATTGGATTATCGTATTTTTTACTCTCCATACAATGAAGCACAAACTTCTGGAGCCAGAGATTACGATGATGGCAGACTACCTCCTTATTCCAGGTCAGTTGATGCTCTAGAATGTTTCAATCCTTGAGGCCTTTATTGGGAATTATTTTAATTTAACCCGACGCCTTAGTGATAAAATGAAACTCAAACTCCCTTGATGAGTTAAGGGCATGAATGAGCGAACACAGTAAATGATGAAATAACTGATCAAATGTTTTTGAAATACGTATCTTCTTGCTGAAAACTCACGAATTCACGAAAGAGAAAAAAATGTATTATTCGTGAAAAAGAAACTCCCTGGGAACTTCCAGGAAAGAGTAAACCCTTGATTTCAAAATATATGAATAGGCTGTGAATAAAAAATAAATGGGGAGTTATTCAAATTCGGCATGCGAAGAATTCGCTTCGTTAACCGACGTCGCGGAGGATACGAAAGCTAACCCCTTCGGCCCAGGAATTCCAGGACACGTGAATTCAATCTTTCGGAAAGGAAAAACCACGAGAATAAAGACGGGCGGTCAATGACACCCATTGAAGTTGGCGGCGGCGCCTTCGCGGAGGGAAACAAGGCCGTATGAATGTGTAAGGGAAGTGGCACTGCCCTTCGGAGATTCGCGGAAGCGTGCCGACTCATCCGTCGGAATCGAGGATTTGCACTCGGCACCACCGCGGCCGGAATACCACAAACGGGAGAGTGCTGCGCGCGGCTGCAGCCGTCACGTGACCACCGAACCGCTCGAAACATCCCGAACGTTAAACGTTCGCGGCGCGGAGAGCCGCAGACCATCCCGCACGTCCGAAGCGAGAGGACGGTGGCGGCACCCGCTCGCCACCTACTACGCGCACGGTGCATATCACCACCGAAACGCGGCGGAAAATATCACGAGGCGGGGGAATGGAGAGGCGGTCTCGCACTCACTAAAACATCCGAGATCATATGCACACTCTCGAGGACCTCTCGCCTTGGGAAGGCGAAAGAGGCGACGGCCTCTTTCTCTCTACACCCCGTCGTCCGCCGAGGCATGAGAGGTGAGAGGCCGGCGGGAGGGAGGCGCGAGGAAGCCTCCGGAGGGGAAGCAATAGAAAGGGAAGGTAATCTGCACGGGTAGATGAAATGAGACAGGGGAGGGGGGCGGGGCGCGTGGGCGGCTTACGATCAGGGGGAGGGGAGTAGCGTGAGTGAGTGAGTGAGTGAGCGGGGGAGGGGTGGAGGGGGGAGACGACGGTGGGTCTTGCGAATGAAACACTCGCCAAGCTGCTCCCGGGCCCCCCAACTCGATCAATGGCCTCGCGGCTTCGGCGTTACCATGGTTACCGCGGGCGGAGGGGAGCATAGGTTGGTGTGGTGGGGTCGGAACGGGTTGTAGCGAGAAGAGAGTGGGTTTGGGGGGAGCGGTTGACAGGGGAAGTTGAACCGCGGGGGCGCTTAGAAAGGGAGAGTCAGACATTATTTGAAGAGGGGCGAGGCGTCGGAGGAGCGGTCGTCGGAGGGAGGAAAGGAGGGAGGTGGAGTGGGAGAAGAAAGGAAGAAGAAGTCTTGAAAGACCTTTACGGGTGGAGAGTGATTTCTGAATAGGAAACAGATGTGCGCGGCTCGTGGCTTGAAGAGGGAGTAGGGACATAAGCGGGGCGATGTTGGGGTAAGTGGTCGACACAAGGATCGGAGGGAGGGGACGACTTCCACCAGAAGGAATGGATCCGTTCAACTCCCTTGCCTACCCCACCCCGGTTCTGATGTGCGACACGGCGTCCCATTTGCGTCCGAGGCATTTACATCCGACAGAGTAGGCATATGTAAACATTTATTCGGGCAATTTCATTCGTCCATTTCCCTGACGAGACCATGAGGTTTTGGAATGTGATCGCTGCGAGGGGATGTTACAAATCAATTTAAATTTATTATCACGTTCTTACACCAGATCTTCAGGAATGAAATCTTTCGGGAATGGACTCCAATTCGCGTGCTTGCATCGTGTTCGTCGAGTCTCGCGTCTTAATATTAATTTTTTCCTGGAGCACCACTGATAAAATCAAATCAATGGCCAAGTTCACGCACAAACTTTTTTCCGTAAATTTAAGAAACGCTGGATGCTTATTTTCGCTGAAAGAGACAAACAAACTTTTGTCGGAGAATGCGGAGGATTGATATCAAAGCGCGAGAGGGAGAGCGTCTACGTCTATCCAATGACGACATACGAGCCTATAGACTCCTAATTAGGTACTGGTGCATACATTAAGATTGATAAGCTGGCCTTTGTCTGTATGGAAATAAGATAAAACAGAAATGAAAGAGTGATTCATTTTAAGGACATTTCCCCTAGAGTCAGTAGGTTCCCGTCAAGGGCCAGGCAAATTTCACCAGAGCAAAATAAGTAGATATGGTATGCGGTAAACGTGGTGACTGATGGATTTCCCGCGAATAAAGGATCCCGACAAATTCACAATATTAAGCGATTCAATCCACGGATCCGACTGCTGACACTGAAGTAGAATAGGGAAGCTAAAATAGGGAGTTGATTAATTCTAGCTCAGACATATCCTATAGCCGTGCACGAAATGGGATTCCTACACGGCAGGAATGAATTTGGAAAATGGATCAGCGAAATGAAATGATGTCACAGCCAGTACCGCCCACACGCTGTAATCAAAATTTACGGTGGAAATCAATTATACGCCGATGTTTAAGGCCATTCAGGTTGAAGCGAGGAGGCCTGGAGAATGCAGTGTTCGGTCCCTGATCGGAGTCCAGGATTCAAATTCTGAGGGATTCGTACGTCGTTCAACAACTCCTTAGAAAATTCCAGGGTTGGCTCATATATTAACGGAAAACGTTTGCTTTAATAAGCCTCATCTCTCACTAGACTGCTGCTTCAATTATACCCATCACGTGGTTTCATTTTCATATTCGATTAAAATGTTAGACTTTGGTTTGCATACAAAAATGAAAAAACCGAGACTCGTGTGGTAATTAAATACTTCTATTTAAAAGGTTTAATGCCGAAAGAGATCAAAACCGAATGTTCCTTGAAGTTTATAGAGCATCTGCTCCCATGAGCGACTATCGGACGACAAGGTGATGGCCACGGTTTTTTTTAGGATCAACGCGGAATCATCTCCATCGATTACTTGTAAAAAGTGCAAACGATAAATGGAGAGTATAATGCGTCGTCATTTCACCGGTTAGGAGAAGAAGTCAAGAAAAAATTTCCTCATTGGGCAGAGAAAGAATTCTCTTCCATCGAGACAAGGCACGAGCCCACAACCGGCGTACTTTTGATGACTAAAATTATGGAATTAAAGATCAAACTATTACAACATCCACAGCATTCATTAGATGTAGCCCCCAGTGACTTATCTCGATTTCCAAAGTTGAAAAAAAGGGGCCTTCGGAATTCCTAATTTTTGGATGGTTGAAGTAGTTAGAGAAACGCTACGAATAGTGTATTGAGCTAATTGGAAAATATATTGATCAATTTTTTAAAAAATCTACACCACATATCTTTTACATGTTTTTTTCTAAAAACTTAGTGAACGATCCACGTACCTTGAAAAAAACATCCATTAATATTGTAGCAACATTTTCTAATTTTATGAACTTCTTCGGATACTAAGCACACGGGCAAACAAACTCTTGGACCCCCTCCTCCAAGCCAGGAAGCGCGAATTTCACACGTCTTGTGATGGCACTGCCCACACGACGAGACTTTGAGAAATATTTTCGTTCCCTTCCCAAATTTTAAAAATTAAACAAAGTACTAATTACATAGTATGCCAAAATTGCAATATACTACACCTAGGGCACGAGGGTTTTTAATTTATGGTCATCGTAATGTGATATTTGTGGGGATGTAGCTTGTACTTGACTTCAACTACATCGTAGTGTATTTCGTTTAATTGAAATAAATCGGTGTGATATAATTATAAATATTACCTTTGAAATTATAATTTAATCCCAAATGGTTGAATATCATATTATTACTAGTACATCTTGCCATATTTTGCATTCAAGTTTTCAATGTAAGCACAACATAAAATATGGTACCGTTTCATACCTAATGCTCCAAAATACGTATATTCATTAAAACTTATGTTCTTTGGAGTCATCCTCTAAGATCGCCATCGTGGTCACCTACGGCGGGATTTCACTTGATACAGCCCACGTTCGGACCCCGCCGCGGCCCACAAGTGTCCAATAGACCGATTTCTTTGTAAAATCAGTCTATGATGGATTATGACAAACTTTGTAGGGTAAACTCGGAAAGATTAATGGTGATCGATCCCTTGTGGTTGACTTTCCACCGACTTACATATCTTTTTCGTTCACTCACAAAAATCAACCACATACGTTCGCAAGGAAATGGAGAATACACACAAAACGATCCTAAGAATAAATTATTCCCTATTGCTTCCAAAGTTTTTAAAATGAAATTAAATCAAATTCCGCTGCTAAGTATTAATTTATTCAGAGTGAAAAGCAGAGTAAGAACTGCAAAGATAGTAAAAATCCTAAGGTTGTTATGAGCCTAAGTAATAGACGGAGTGTACGGATTTATTTAAGGAAATTGGAGTCTCACAAGGGGGGGGGTGAAACTCACGTGTCCCAACTCGCGGGGGACATCTCCTTCCTCCGAAAACAGAACATCATCCTCGGACGCAGTCATAATCCTTTCTGCAACACTCCCATCTTAATCCGCAATTTGCGTCCTAAGCTCTCTACACAGGAGTGGTCAAGCCGCTGACGCAAGCTGTCCGCTTGTCGGAAGCGACATCGTGGCCACACGAGAGTAAAATCAATCTGATGGATAATACGCACGAGTGGTCAATGGCCTCATAAACTACAGTCAACTGTTTAATTAAAAATTGGCAATTTTCCACAAAAATAAATTTTTCTTAATACGACCGGTTTCAATGGAACTACATCATCTTCTGGTGAAGATGAATCACCAGAAAATGATGTAGTTACATTGAAACCGGTCGTATTAATAAAAATTTATTTTTGTGGAAAATTGCCAATTTTTAATTAATCATGATATTCCACCACATCACGCCTGAAACGTCTCTTTTTATACAGTCAACTGATTTTATAAAACTGCGTTAAGTCCTTTAATGCGATCTTCAACAAAGCAAAATTTTCAGTAATACTTAAAGAAATGATTGGCATAAAACTAGTAAAAATCGACAAAGAAAAGATACGTTCACGCACGCATGTATTCACAAAAATTTCAGCTAATGTAAGGGCTTTTAAAGTTTCCCAGAACAGACTTCGCGCTTCTTTCGCTAAAAATATGCCACTCCACGCGATCTTTCAAGAAAAAATATTTGAAGTCATAAGTTGCTTTGATCCCGGTTACGTGTCCACGAATATTCTGATGGAACAGTAGGCGAGGGAAGTGGAGACCGAAGATAAACAAACGCCAAGGAAAGAAGAAATATTGTTAATACGGCATTTTCCTGCCTAAATCCTTTGGAACGACGTTCTCTACGAAAATGTTGTCAGGGTTACTAGATGGATGTCCCCGGTTTCCTGTGAACTCATCATTCAATATCGCATTACGCGATCGGAATTTGATGTCATTCAAGTGCCGAGGACGTTGTGCCAGAAATTTTTTTTGATACGCAGAGCTGAAATAGACAAGGGTGTCTTCCTTCCTTGGTTACAATTATTCCCAAATTAGTGTACTGAAGTTCTGTTTCTGGATAAAATTTTTAGAATTCATCCAACTCAAAGAGAAACTACAAACATTACAGTTATCATTTGAGTTTAAATATCTGGGTATCATAACATGGATTGAAATTCAATCCAGGATCCTACTATAGGGGAATTCGACATTTCCTCTAATTTTCTTTGACAAATCAGCTTTTTATTGAATTAACTTTAACTCTAATTTCTGGCCATAAAAATGCAATATTATATTCTCTTTGAGCTAAATGAGAGTTTTAAATTAATAGTCCACCCATCAATCAGAAGTTCATACAAAACCTTTATTCCTCTCTTTAAAAATGTTTATTGAAACTATAAAACAATTATTATTCCCTGAGCACTACCGCCTCGGTGAAAATTGTACGATATTGGAACTCTAAGAATGCAATTAATTAGGGATAAAATGATTTTTCTCTAATCATATACACACGTAGATTAATCATAGCTACAATTGGTTTTTAAATTGTAGTTTTTTGTCACCTCTTCGTAGAGATCCTACTATGATGCTCCGACTAAATGTCCCTCGTGTTTCCCGGTCATCTTACAAACTTTTGAATTCATTAATTGCAATTTTTGAAGACTCGTTCAAAATTAGAGCTTTTTATTGAACTAACTTTATCTATAATTTCTGGCCAAACAAATTCAATACTCTCTTTGAACTCAGTCAGAGTTTTAAATAGATAGCCCACCCACCAATCAAAAAATCATAGAAAACCTTTATTCCTCTCTTTTAAAATGTTTATTGAAGCTATAAAACAATTATTATTACCCGAACATGTCCGCCTCAGTGAAAATTGTACGATATTGGAGCTCTCTGAATGCAATTCATTACAGGTAAAATGATTTTTTCTAATAATTATTTATTAGGTAATCTACCGGGTAAGGTAGGTTATTTTGGATGGACAAAACTATCAGATAAATATTTTGTAACTCCAAACAAAACCCAATCCAGCAACCTAATCTACATCAGGTCCCTCTTCATCTCTGTGTACTTCTTTCCTCCCTTCATCCCGTCCAACATCCCTATCCTGTTCCTGCCCTTTCCTCGTTTCCCTAACATTCTCGCCTATATTACCGTCTTCAACATCCCACTGCCGCTCAATACGCCTATCATCCATTTTTCCTGCCTCCATAAAATTTCTCTCAACAAACCCCTCTCCTCACCCACCATCTCCAGTACTTCCTCATTTGTTTTCGTTTCGGTCCATTTCACCTTCTCCATTCTACTCCACACCCACATTTCAAAAGCCTCCAATCTACGTCTATCCTCCTGCTTCAGCGACCACGTTTCCTCTCCGTACATAGCTACGCTCCATGTCAGAGTTTTTACGGGCCTTTTCTTTACCTCCCTATTCAACGTCCCCGTCATCAACTCCCTCCTCCTTGAGAAAGCCTCCTTGCCTGGCGCAATTCTTCTCCTTACGTCCCTAGTACTGTGACCGTGTTGGTCCAAAACACTTCCGAGATACGTAAACTGTTCTTTCTGCTCTATTTTTCCCTCTCCTATTTTAATGTTTAGCTCAGCATTTATTTTTCTGAAAAATCGCATGACCTTTGTTTTATTAATATTTATTCTCATCCCATACCTATCGCACTGAGCCTCCAATTCACTCAGCAATGCTTGCAACCCCTTGACTGACTGAGCAACTAATGCTTGGTCATCAGCAAACCTAACAAATTTGACGAATTCCCCTCCGACTTTCATTCCTACCTCCAGTTATTCCCATGCCTCTTTCTAATAATATACACACGAAAATTAGTGATACCTACAATTGTTTTTTTTTTTGATAGATAAAACATTTTTGTAATCTTACGACTTCCTTGTGGAAAAAATATTTTTTTTTTAAATTGCAGTTGCTGGTTTTTGGTACCTCTTCGTAGAGATCCTACTATTATTCTCCGACTAGATGTCCCTCGTGTTCCCCGGCCATCTTACAAAACTTTGAATTCATTAATTGCAATATTTGAAGATTCGTTCAAAAATAGAATTAAAATACTGAAAAAATTGAGTAGCTCCAGGCGTGATTTTTTTCTTAACGCTAGCATGGCAACACAGGCAAAGTTTTATCTGAAATTGTTCATAAAGTGCCGCAAAGCCTCTCTCAACATCTATTTCACCAGCAGGTGTTTAAAATTAGTTGTTACCCCAAAGTTTGTGCATATCAAAACGATATGTTTTTCGGTAGCAGCCGAAATGGCAGTTTCCGCGGCAAAAAAGGTGGGGGTTCAGAAGGAACTAAATATGTGGTACAGCAAGCGAGACGCCTTGTGTTTCTACATACACGCACTCCACATAGAATTGTGTTTTCAACTGCACCACGCAGAATTTCAAGTGATCGAAGATCGAGTGAGTAACCTGTCTCAAGAAATCGGGGAACGGAAACGTAAAGTGATCAACCAAAAACTGCTCCGTCTCTCAAGGAAAGGTTATCACATTAACTCCACACTTCCACTAACAAAAAGGCCCAACAACCACCCACCTTTTGAGAACACCTTCTCCCCGAGAGTAGTGGATTTGTCCAAATGCAATCTCTCGGATTCCGCATTGAATTTACTCCACAAGGTCTAAAATATGCTCCTGCACTCCCAATAATCACCAAGATCTATAAATACTCATCTGCGAACTGCGAAGTGGCCCTTTCAGGTGAAAGTTTGGGTACTAAACAACTCATCGCTGATATCATCTCGGCTGATATAAAGAAGACGCCTAGCAACTTTCAACACCCATCCACGGACGAAGCCACACTCAAGAACCTATCAACGCAAATAGAAGATGAGAAACTCACCATCATCAAAGCAGATAAGGAAAACAGCATCGTTATTCTGGATAAAGAAAATTACATAAGTGCCAAGCCCTCATTTCTTCCAACAATTTTGAAATTCTGTAAAACTAAGTAAAACCCCACTACAGCATACCAAAAGCTGGAAAAATATGCCATATCCGTCAATGTTTTTAGTAAAAAGGAAAAATTCCACCTGGTTAACATGAACCCACTACCCACAAGATTATATGGATTGCCCAAACTTCACAAACAAGACGTACCAATCAAACCTGTGGTAGGCAGTATGAGTGCACCGCCGCACAAATTATCCAAAATACTAAATTCAATCTTTCGCCAAATATCTGATTCCCAACCAAAATTCAGTATAAAAAATTCGCTGTCTTTAGTAGAACAGCTTCAAAACGTTACTCTACCCTCGAACGCCAAATTAGTTTCATTTGATGTCCAAATTCTTTTCCCCTGCATCCTGAAACAAGTGGCATTATTTTACGCCCAAGACATTCTTTCCAACGCTAACGTAAACGGCTCGACCAAAACCGAGATATGTGAGTTACTCCAAAACTGTGTGGACCAAAACTATTTTTTGTTCGATGGGGGTATTCCAGGCAAAAGGAAGGCTTAGCCATGGGCTCTCCACTCTCCCCACTTCTGGCCGAAATTTTCATGGATAGATTAGAAGAAAAAATTTTCAATTCTAAAGAAAAACCTTTGGACAAAATTCAATATTGGTTCAGATATGTAGCTGATACCTTATGCTGTTCCGACAAGGAGCAATAGACAATTGGAAAAATTCTTTCAATATCTAAAGACGGGGTATAATTCTTTAAAGTTCACCATAGAGTCTATGGGAGAATAAATTTCCTTGACCTCACCGTTGATTTTCGAGAGAGTAAACGCGTGTTCGGTATCTACAGGAAACCCTCTTATACTGACTTGGTGATTCCCTCAGATTCATGCCACCCCACTACACATGAACTAACCAGCTTCCACTCTATGATAAATAGGTTAATCAAAATCCCCATTCCTAAAACACATTTTGACCGCGAACTATATACAATGAAACGCATCGCCGTCAACAATGGCTACAAGGAGGGTTTTTATCAACTCCTTACTGCGTAAGAAAAGGAAAAAGCTTGCCGCCAACATCACCAGCTCCCTGCACACGGAACGGACCACGGAAACCCGAAAATGGTGCAAAATCCCTTTCATCAACAATACATCGTACCAGTTAGCCAATGCACTCCCGAAAGACAAATTTAGAGTCTCTTTCTACACCCCCTTCAACATAACGAAACTCCTGTGCAAAAACAAAGATGCGATTGATAATACAAGGAAGAGTGGTGTTTATGCGATACAGTGTACGTGAGAAGCCATATACGATATGTGGGCCAAACCGGTAGGAATTTCTCCACCCGAATCAACGAACATGAGAAGAGCACGACCTTAGGTAACACCACATCAATGATCACCAAACCCTTACTCGGGACCAACCACGCCTATGAATTCAAATTAAAAGTTCTACATGTGTCAAATGAAAGCAAAAAATTAGGACGCGTTGGAACAATTCGACATTGTCCAACGAGTGAAGAAGAAAATCCCCCTGTTCAATGACATGCAGTTCACTTCCTCCTCCCCCGTCCTTTCCATCAACTTTCATTTGCAAACATTGACCACGCGTGACACACAACCGCCCCGTTCCCTCAGTGTGTGAGTTAAGTGAGGGGTATTCTGCCGCCACCCTTCCAGAAAGGCCTAATACCCTGGCCAGGTCTCCACCTCTCGGCCCGCCTACTGCCGTCGTCCCGGCTGCGGTTGGGGTTCTTGGAGACTGCTGCCATTCACCCAAGTGGACCACTTTGCACCTTTAGACTGTGTGCTCTGTTTTTAACAAGGACGAATCCCTATTTTTCCGCTATCCTTTGTAACGTCTCCCTTCTCTCCCCCCACCCGCCCCCTTATTCCGCCCTTCTTTTCCCTTCCCTCCCCTCTTTCTCCCTCCCTCCCCGCGTTCCCTACCACGTCCACTCCCCTCCTTCCGGAATCTCAAACATATAAGACGGCACACAACTTCATTTTGCTACCTGATGATGATGTAATACGTCGAAACCCGGTCGTAAAATAAATTCTATCAAGTGGAAAACTGCTATCATATTTTATTCATTAAAATGTTGAATTTCTGCTTCGATTTCATGGGTCTTCTTTGAAATTCAAAAAAACAATGGCAGAAGCACTGATTCCTATGTTCTTTTTGTGGGTCATTAGTGCTCATCTCAACGCATATTTCAATTGCCATTAATTTTACGAGTCTTATCTTACGTGTTGAAAATATTCAATACCTTTTGAGAATGCCAAATTGACGGAAAGTGTTGAGTTGAAAACTCTCTTGAGTGAAGGATTCTGTATTTTCAGGTTTTCACCGCGTTGTTGTTTAAAGTTGACAACGGTTTCGCCGAAGTTGCATTCGGCGTCTACAGGTCGAAGAACCATCTTTGGCCATCCATCAACAACGCGGTGAAAACCCGAAAATGCAAAATCTTTCAAGCCACCGCTGTGAAAATCTACGCAGCCATAAACCCTTTTGAGTGTGTTTTATCAACGATAGGAGTTATTCCAGGTAGTGGAATCATCCTAGAAAATTTAATCAGTTCCTTTTTAAATCGTTTTCCTACGTCTTTATTCTAGGAAAATTCTGCTTGACCTAAGGTACTATCAATACTAATGATAATGTTTTCATTCCGTGACTTAGAGGTAAATCCATACAGTATGAACTGCCATCACGTCATTCTTTTTCGGTCTAGGTACATGCGTTTGAGCTTGAACTAGGGTTTAGAGAACGAACTTTTTTTACCTACGTTATATCATCCCTTCCTATTGTTACAATCGCCCACCTCCGTCATATCCATGCAGCGCTGACTGAATAACCTTCTCTCACTGCGTGTTCAAATATTCCTCGTCCTAATGTACCTCTGTCCTCAGGATCACTTATTACTTTTTTCTTAAAAGTACGCGGTAGCTCGTCTGAAGTAACTTTTATAAACTTGAATAATTAAACATGGGCTTCTCGACTTACTTCATTAATTTCTTCCTTAAATTTGGTGCTTTTAGTATGACCTTCTATGGACCTATGTCTACTAGCTCACATTTCAAACGTTCATTTGAATAAGCGCCAATATCTTTCACGTCATTTTTTAAATTTTTATATAAATTATTATTCACGAAAAATGTTCACAAAAGTGAATAAAGGTTAGTCACAAGCAAGGCGATGGCGTATAAAAATTATAAACACATAAAAATGAACTCAAAATTTTGTTTATTTTTTAATATTTCAGTGGTAGAACCGTCTTTTTCAATTGAAAGAAGATGACTCTGTATACATGTACATATTTTTATGAATTAGAGTTGAGGAGTTGGTTTTTCAGGCATTGCTTTTGAAGAATGAACTACTGAAATATTTATCCGCGACAAAAAATGGCGCTATATTTGAAATTCAAATATTCACGGCGAACAATTGAAATGAAATTAGGCAAAATTAAATTGTAAACCATATGATTTTTGATCACCTGCAAATATGATACAATGCCACATTATTTATAATTATATTACGCCAATTTAAACACAACCTTAGGCATATCATATCTGCAAAACCATACATGAATATTCACCCAGATATACCCGTCGCATAATATTGGATATCCTGATGCATCAGGTGCATAATATCATTTCTACAAGCTAATATACAATTATGAATGATTTAATTTATGGTACTTGGGAAGTGAACTAAAATACCCAGGACATTCACGTAATCAGACCAGAGTCATATTTCAGATTATTTTTTCATCAACATTCGCCCTTGACTTTCCCCTCCTGTCCCTTACACTCAAGCCATTTATTATTCCCTCATGCATCTTTCAGTTTTGGTCATTTGACTCTCTTCCTCTTTCATCACGCCAAGCTTAAAAGTTGAATACTTTCATATTTTTCCATTGCCTGAGTCCAACAACTCGTCTATACTCCGTAACTTGATATTTTCTCAACTTATACGGCCTAATATTAAAAAAAACACACAATCTGAGAAATCAATATTTCCGTATGTATAAACGTTTACGAATACAAAAACCTAATGCCCAATTTTTATAAGCACAGAATTAGTATGTTGGGGGGGGGGGGAGTTGTTCAAAGAGCATTCAAATATAGCATGTTTACCAATCGATTCCCTTGGAAAAATGGAACTCACGACCAACAGAACCAGAGCGGACACTTCCCAATTTCCATTAAACTAATAACAGACATGCCAACTTTCAAAAATGAAAAATCGGGAGGACATGCCAACTTTCAAAAATGAAAAATCGGGAGATTTTTAGAAGTGTATCACGAAGTAATCACTTTTAATTACCACAATATTTGCATGGCACCTTAATCCCTTTATGACACTTTGCCAATTTTTAATGAATGTCACACTTTATTAACATGTTAAGCTAAGTACACAATTTGAACAGTTCATCAAGAACGTAAGAAGGAAAAATCGGGAGAGTTGGCATGTCTGTAATAAGAACAATGGCTAATTGCTAATTTACCAGTCATTGTTCTGTGAATGCGTGCGGAAAGAATGCTGTTCGTGATTTTAATCTTGGTCCTCGTTACTTTCTTTGCGATGGATTGATCAAGAAACGAAAAAAATCTAAGGACATGGGGCGAATCTCACGCGTTTGGTGGCGTACGAGAAACTCAGACACGAATTCTGTTGCGTTCATGAATTAAGACGGATTGCTTGTATTCGACTGCAAGAGTGTCTGCGACAGTAGATCAACGATGCACCCACACGTTTTCCAGGTGGAAATACTGAAACATTTTTCCCAGTGGCGGTGGAAAGGATGTTGGGAGTGGAAAGAAAAGACCAATTGAAATAAATCTACGAGAAGTCATTTTATTTGGAGTTTCTTAAATTATTAATTATTTTATTATCAATGACGTGGAATTGAAACTTACCGATGCTCGAAAAAGTATAGATGACTCTTAGTTCGGCGGTCACGGGGAAGTGGTTACGGTAGAGATAGAAATGATGAATTATGGCATGGAATACACGAATGCGGGAGCTAAATATGACAGGGGTGTAAAGCTATGCGGGTGTGGTTATTCGGGGAGAATGGACGGCAGTCGAATCACCAGACGTGCATATGACACAAGGGTGAATGGTTTGAGAGGAAGAAATAGATAAAGTCATGGGTGAATGTTGTCGAACAGGCTCCTAAGAAATATTAAAGGTCTCATGAACAAGGTCATTTATGAACGTGACAGAGGGGAAACAAGTTTGTGAGGATGACTATAATTTTCCTTAATTAACCTAAAATGCAGGATTTTTTCTTCACCCACCCCCCTACAGGGAACGAAGTGAAGGATTTGTGTGCATAAAGTGAATGAATTAAACAGCATAGTAACACATTGTACCATCCGGCTATTAGTACTTGAAGTGATTATTCTCCCCGAATTTTCCTCTTGAATGGGAGCGAAAGAGAGAAAAAGAGTAAAGAAGACAACTAGATAATTTAAAAAACTCATCCTCACAAAAATTTTCTCGGTTGCATCTACTTTTTCTATATTTTTAATAGTTGTGTACAAATCGCGTATTTTTATTCATGATTCATGAACATGCATACAACTCGAGTTACTGCTTCAAATTATTTCGGATGAAAAGGCCAAAGCGAACAGTTCACTGTGATTTGGTAAACCTCGAGAAGCATTTAAGGAGCCTCGAGGCCAATATGTTGCGAAAGTTTTGGCTGGCTGCCAGTTACGAGAGTTTGAAAAGAGTAATCCCCATATCCCTTCCATATGTATTCCGATTCCGAACAGATCCAATATTCTTTGGTTTACTGAAGGATTCAAACTGGAGGCCGATGGTTCACGCGTTTTGGACTACACGTGAGCCCATGAATCCGACTTCACGATTTTCGTGTCCGAGGAACCAAAACTACACTTCTGCATGTGCATACACGACCTGTATTGACGCGAAGACGCGATTCTTGAGGAATGATATAACGGAACACAATTGTTTTTGGCACATCGGATATGCGAACAAGAATTTTACTCTAGTAGTTATTTTGAACCCAGCTACTTTCACTGACATTGGAACGACACATCATTTACGACTACATAATTTACGCTCGTTTGTCAAGACATCAGCAAGCTTGTAATTATAAATATTTTGGCGCATTAATAATTTTCGTGATTGATTTCATCACCGCAGTAACCAAACCGAAGGTTGGTTTTATGGGTGAGGATAGAGCTCACCTCGGATGAATATCACGCGGGGATGGTAGACTAGATTACATGTATACTTAGCTGGAGAGGCCATCAGCTAATCTAGGTAACCCTGGGCACACTCAACTTCACCCTAACTTTGTGATTTTTTGGGGCAGAGGGGAATGAAGTTACCCCGTATGATGTGTGAATTTAATTCGCCATATTCATTTTTTTTAAAGTTTTTATGTGAGGCGACCGACAGGTGAGTTCATTTGCTTCATTAGGGATGGATGGAAAAGGAAGGGTGGAGGGAAACCTGGCGTCGGCATTAGCCTACTCCAGTCAAAAGGCGTCAAGGGGTCTGCAGTTTAACCTCCCATCCGACGGGCGTCGTACTCACTCAAAGTGCTCTCCACAAAGCACCTCAAGCAGGGATCAAAGCACCCCGATAGGTAAATACGTATATTCGATGGTAGATCAGAAACTTGCTCTTGTCTTTCGCATGCTGCATATCCGCGGGGATATGAGCAACTTGACGGAAGTTATTGAGAACTTCTGTAAGCATGGAGGCTCAACAGCTTCCCGCGTCTGAAGTCCAAGGCAGAACCCCACCTGAAATTGTTACTGCCTTAACGTCTCCTACTTTGATACCTTATTGAGGTCATGCCATGTGCAATACGCCGTCAATCATATGCTTAGTTAAACTTTTGACCCCTTGGCGCCTTTCTTTCGAAAATTAACTCAAACATAGCTAATAATAGACTAAGCAAAATGCCTGAACCCATCAACTCACTCATTCTCATTGTATTCAGCTGCAGGAGGATTTAGAACGGCTTAGTCGTGTCAAGGGGTCAAATATTATTCCAGTAGGAAAAAAGTCCATACTTTTGATTAAACATACCGGAACGCAACTTTATTTCATTATTATTTTTTACATTATAGTTAGGCCAACATTCGTTTTTTTATTGTATTACATGGCTTATTGAGCGTTGTAAAAAATATCAATAAACAGAACCTCTCTTACCGGCGATTGATTTAAATCTAATTTTTTTTATATTGAGTCACATAGCAGATTATCACAATTGCTGACTTGTGAAACGAAAATGAGAAGGAAATAGTGGGAAGCGTAAAATTTTGTTCTTCATCTTAATACGTGTCAATAAAGTATGTTCAAAATTAAAACGTCTCTATTACTATAAAAATGAACAGAAGACACCTAGCCTTCAGTCAGTGGATCAAAGCGGTAAATCCCGATCTAGCTCGACTTGAAAGGGATTAACAGCTATCAGACCTGAAAAAGTAAGGGAACATTTCACTCAACATTCAAGATCAACCTGCCAAGATTGATTACCTAATTTACAAACTCACTGGGAGGAGAATAATTCTTTATGCAAGCTAATTATTTAATGTATTCTTAATTCAAGGGGCTAGGTTGAGCTGTGAAAAGGCCACGGGATGGCAGAGTAAATCTTATTCCGACCCCTTTAACTTATGGCCTCGTATCCTACGATTGCATAATCAACGCTTTCATTCAACATGTCATGCAAGGGCAATGGCTACTTGAAATCCATTAAGGACGTTTTATGAGACAGAGGTATGGAGGGAAAAGTCGTTGGTTCGCCCCTCGGCCTTAGGATCAAGGAGCAGACCAGAGTTTACGGTGAAAGTGTGGTAGAAACATTTACAATCCCACGCGATACTAGTGCCTCGAAAAGACCCCCGTATGAAGTCCTGGGCTTCGATTCCACAGCTTAGCTTCCAGCGAAAAATACGGTTCTGATGAGTTAGCCAAGTAGGTAAAAGCGTTCGCCTGCTAACCCAATAGTCGCAGGTTCGGTTCCCACCTTGGGAATGAGTGTTTTCTTTGCCCTTGGGATACCCGATGGCAAGATGAGAGTGATTAACTAGGGTCTCAGGGGCAAACGCTAGGCCGGATAAGTTTGGAAAGCAAGAAAGCAGACAAAAAGACGTGGAGAAATGACTGAGAGACAAGCCGCTTCATTCGTTCTTCCAGATCATCTGTGCCCCCGATAAGCTTAATACTGAGCATGAAGTACCGCGCAAAACTCAAAAACAATGGATTTCATTCCACTTGATAACGACGGATCAATAAGTGACGGGATCGAGACGCCTTGAAGACTTCCGCGAGATGGTCCAGCCGCCTCGGGAAGGAATTACCTCTACGTACCGAGAGAAAGCGTTGACTCGCTTCCGCCAGAGGGGCCAATGACAAACTGGTGCGGGGAAAGTCACTCCGACAGCATTGAATTCTGCGGGTGAGTTTGAGGAAAAATGCATGCATGACAAGGGAAGATATATGTGATGTCCGTAAAGGATTCAAGCGTATGAATTCATCGTTTTAGCAGACCTTACGTTGCTGGGTATCAGAATAAGAACGGGGAAGATGACTTGGCGTAGCGCAGTGGTTGTCATCGACTCCGCTCATATTCTTACCCTTAGTCGGAAAGTACCAATGGGGCATAAACAACGCAATTTTGTGAAAATACATAAGGAGAGCTTTATAAGGAGGGGATGTAGTTATTTTTACTCAGAACCACTCTCTGAATTTGTTTGCGATACGTACACCGACCGTCCAACAAGGGACGAAAGCTTGAGTTTCTGGTGTCGATCGCCGAGCGGTCAAAGCCATCTGCACTTGGAGTAAACAAAAAACGAGGCAGAATGATCACCAGAAGTGGAAGAAGAAAGAGGGATAAAATAAAAATAACTAAGTGGAAGAATAAGGCTCTCTATCAGTGGAAAAACTAAAGACCAAAAATAGTTTTAAAAGTCGAATGGTTTGAGGCGTCACTTGGTGGAAGCGATTCATATCGGAATAGAAAATACTTTGTCCTTCCACAAATATTTTATTATTCACGACCTAGGTTTCGTCTTACTTCTGATGATGACTTTGTAATTCGAAACACTGGTCGTACATAATAATATGTATATGGAAGAACAAAGTATTTTCTTTTGCGGTTTTAAAGTAAATATAAGTAAGTATAAGGACATGTTTTATTAAAACTTGCATACTATTAACTTGGCCTTACTCTTTCTGGAAAGCCTCATAACCTTTGTTTTGTTTACATTTATTCCCATATCTATCGCACTAACTTTACGATGCGCTCAGCAATGCTTGCAATCCCTTGCCTGACTGACCAACTTAATGGTCATTCTTAACAGTCTGAAAAATGTACAGGTAAGGGTTTAAAGTCTATCCCTCCAATCTACACCTATTTTCTATAATGCATTCATTAATTCTACCTAATTAACCCCATTAAAATCTTTTTCGAAATCTACGAAACAGACGAATGCATTCGGATTCCATTCTACGTTCCTCTACAAGAGTGACTTCATTACTGCTACGGCATCACGCGCGCAAGTCCCCTTCTTGAGTCCACATTGATCATCTCCTAAGTAATTATTTGCCCTTATCTGCATCGTCTTATTGATGATGTTTGAGAACCAATTCATCTGTGTGCAAAATCAAATACGTTCTTCTGTAGTCCTTACGTTTGGCTACTTCTCCTTTCTTTTGGAATAGGAAGTAACACTGTTATGACACAATCTTCCGGCCAGATTCCTTCCTCATGGACTATACGAATTAGTCCGTATTGAATCTTTCTTCCACATTTTCCCAAACCCTTAAGAAGTATGAGTTTAGCGACAATTTGACAAAAAATGACGACAAATTTACTGTCCACATCATGAATCGCGAGGTATCCTAAGCTCCATTTGACAATTACTTCCCCATGTTAATCAGGTTCTCTTCTAAGCTCCGATTCCCACCGTTAATGCCTTCACTACATCATAATTTGCTTATCGGGAATCTACAATGATGTCTATTTCCCAATTCGATGGCCTTCAAGAACCTCCAGTGGTTGACAGCCCTCAGATACGATCCAATTACGCTTCATCAGGGATCGTGAACGCGTCTTACTGAGGAAACTTCAGATAGGAGGCGTTCAAACTAGGGTAATTAATTAATGGAAGCAGTAGTAGACTTCGATAATAACGCCTAAAAACAACAAACGCCAAGTTAAAAGTTAATTTTTCTCTTAACTCTAAATTTAAATCGTTAATTTATGTTTCCCTTAAATAATTAATGCAATCTGTTTTTTTTGTTAGAGAAAACAAAAAAAGTTCGCGTTTAAGAGTGTATGCACAGATCAAAGTCGACACTCATAAGAATAATTTCACACGGACAGTGTGAAGCAAAAGGAGAATGGACAAGTCAACTTCAATAAGGCGTCCTTATTAACAGAAATGTCCATTTTTTATTAGTTTCCACAGGAGAAAACTACTTTTTGTAATTGACTTGAATTTAAATTGACTTACATTTTTATCATTCTCTAATTCACCTGAAATTAATTCCACCAGAATTAAATTTTTAAGAAAAAAAGAAAAGTGTGATTTCCCTTCCTTCGGTTCCGTTCCAATATGCCAAATCCTTTTCTCCATTTACCTTCCTTACCCAAAATGTCTCCATCTATTGCATTATACTATAAAACTTTAATACAAATCAACAGCTCTTTCATTTATTTTTTCTTGCCTCCTTAAAAATTCTCTCGAAAACATGAGCTCTTTCCGTACCACGCCTAATAATTCTTCGTTAAAAATTGCAAGAAATTTTGCAGATATCCATAACCTACATAAAGGAGTCCAACCAGGGTCCTTTGATTATTGGCCGAGTGCTTCAACCAGTTAATACTGTTAAGGCATTATCTTACACTATGAATTTCAAAGGGCTTTCAATACCTTAATTGAGGAATCCAGGCTCGAAGCTCGTACTAAGAGAATGATTTTTGCACATTTGCGGCCCAGTAGGTCACTCCTCTGAAATTATTATTACGTCAATTCCGCTGTTTCTTTGAATTTCTTCGTTAGTTTCGTTCTTTCCATGACATTTTCACCATAATTTCCATACCCACACACTTTAAAACCCTTCCATCTACACTCACATTCTCTCTGCCGCGATTACTGTCAAGTTTTTCTATATTTAACTCAATCTAGTTAAAAGTGCAAACTTCTCAGAATCTCTTCACCATCATTACTTCACACTCGTATGGTAATCAAACAATGTTTTAGACATATTTTACGTGGTCGTTATAAACATTTGATATTAAATACCGGGAAGTTTGAAAAAAACACGGGGAAAACGGTACAGGTAATAAGTAATAATGCAAATTCAAGTTAAGGTAATGCAAAAAGGGAGGGAGGAAATTAATTTCTGAAAATCAGCTGTGTGAAGTTTTTGAGTACCAGATCTGATTGGAAAACCACCACAGCCGACATAGGGAAGGAAACTGACCCCCCCCCCCACTATCCTTAATGAGTGAATTTCAGACTGCTGGCCTCAGTATTAGGCGAGGACTACCCTCTCTTTTCAAACAAACCTCTGCGTAGATAACTACGGTAGTCACGTACCGTCACGTCACGCACGTGGTCACATATGGTCTGACTTACCTCTTTAATCGGGGACCTGGATCCCTAGATAATAATTCAAAAGGGATTTTGAGGATCAAAATAAATCTACTCCCCAGCGAACCGGTAATGATGATATCAATCACTGTTTTAAGCATACGTACGTAAGTTAAAATATTACTTGAAATATCATGCGTATAACGAACGATGAAGGGCAAGCGAGGACTACTGCTCACTTTAAATGTTCTACTCTCCCATGGAATTCAAATAAAACATTATCAATTTCATTAATCCACCCATTTAAAGCTCCAAAGGATACGATTTGAAAGAAAATAAATAAGGAGATGGTAAAGGAAATGTAATAATTGAAGTGATTACATTTGCATTACGACTGAACGCGTGTACGACCATAGATTTCAACCAGACGGCCCTGACGCACGAGTACGAGGCGTCCTAGGGATTTAATCAATCATTCGGATGCCCGCCAGGAAAGGGAAAATGAAATATTTCACCAAGGCGGCAGTTAAATCTGTGAATGAGCTACTGACACCTGCCGGCGTTCTATAAATTTCCAGAGCGGCTAATTGAGCTCTGGAACTTTATGCCACCCGCTTAAGATTATCCAATAGGCACTGCATGATGACCAAAAATAGAGTGGTCCTTATCCAGGGTGGAGTCTGTGTGAAGCGGAAAACGGTCTTAAGCTGAAAATATCGAAATCGCGGCACTCCTAAGTCACATTTTCCACAGCTAAGTCCCAAAAGACAGAAGCTTCTAGTCTCAGACGAGAAGTACTATAAAGTACTTCTTGCGCGAATGTTGTGGAACTTGTATCCGCATGTAACGGACAGAAAAAAGAAAAAAGGAAATAATTTCCGAGAATCCATTTGAATCTGCACTTATATCGCGCAATGACTCCTTAGAAAAACCTAGAGATTGAACTCGAAGTATGGGAAAAGGTTTCCTTTCAGTAAATCTCATTTCTCACTAAACTGCCTTTAGTGTTTCAGCTATATCCACGACGTGGTTTCATTTTCATAGCCAATTTAAACAAAAAAATCTTTATTTATTAAGAAAAATGGGAGAAAATTAGTTTCTTACGGTTATTAAGCACTTCTATTTGACAGGTTTAACACCGACAGGTGTCTAAGCCGGGATGGATGAAGTATATGGCACATCTGCTACTGCTTAAAGCTGACTAAATGAGTTCTAACGTGGCCGTACATCACAGACGATGATCATGGTTCGGGAAGTCCAGTGGAAGTGACTTTCACCGAAATGATTGACAAAAGCTACTATATAGTTTTGAGCGATTGACGAATCAAAGTTCGCGAAATAGTTGAGGCCACAGGCAAATCACAATGTACTGTTTTTTCAATTGTGCACGAAAAATTGGGAGTGATAAAAATCTCTGAAAGATAGGTGCCGCGTTTGCAGTCAGCGGAGAATATCGTTTGGTCGATTCGGAGGCTGGTTAGGTGCTTTTCCGTCGTAATTCTGACGAGATTCTGCGTCGATGAATAACTGTGGACGAAACATGGATTCGCCCACTAGTACATTCCAGAGGCAAAGGACGAGTCGAAGTACTGGGTTTCTAAAGGTGATCCGGCTCCGAAGAAGGGGAAGAAGGTGGAACCGGCCGACAAGGTGATGGCCACCCACGGTTTTTTAGGATCAACGCGGAATCATCTTCATCGATTACTTGTAAAAAGTGTAAACGATAAATGGAGAGTATCATGCGTCGTTATTTCACAGGTTAGGAGAATAAATCAAGAAAAACGGCCTCATTGGGCACAGAAAAAATTCTCTTCCATCAAGACAATGCACGAGTTCACAACCTGAGTACTTTTGATAGCTAAAATTATTAAATTAATAATCAAATTAATACAACATCCACCGCATTCATCAGACCTTCGGATTTCCTAATTTTTGGAAGGTTGAAAATAGTTAGAGAACCGCTAAGAATAGTGTATTGAGCTAAAAAGAAGTTTTAGTTGATTGTGTCGAAAAAAATAACTCTTACCAAAATTATTTGTTTTAATCTATTTTTCTAACACGTAATATCAAGAGAAAGTTTGACATTCGAAAATAATTATTTTCATCCAGTGACCATTCACCCTGAGCGAGCCCTAACGGAGAGTAATGAGAGGTCCCCTCACAGTGCATATTCCTTCGAGAGTTGAGGCAGGGAATGCTGCCTAGGAAATCACCACTGCTCCCCTCCAACATTTAAAATTATAGAATATTTCAGGGTGGAAAAATCCCTGTCATCAGTGAAAAATAGTTAAAAATTATTCAATTCATATACGATAGAGAAAAAAAGGAATCCAAATTTTTCCTACACCTTCTTTGGCCTGAAAAAAATTGTAAAATACAAGCTAAAATATAAATCAAACACCAACCCAAACAAAAAACTATGGTAATGCATAAATGTTCGTTTGACCACAGGATATACAAATCCACTACGTTTCATTTCGTAATAATACGACCTGTAAGTGCTCCACTGAAAGAAAATAAAATAAAATGAAATTGAAATCCATGAAAAATATCAAAAAAGAAATTTTATTCATGATTTATAAGTAATATCCAAAGAGCATGCATACAAACTTTATGTTACCAATTGTCTTACACTTAACAGATGGTCTTGAAAGAACTTTAAAACCCGTTAATACCGAAGTGAGTTGCATAAAAAGAATCAATTCGAAACGATACATCCCAATGATTGTAAAGAATCAACCAAAAAATTTTAAAAAAATATGAAAAGGTACCAAATAATCTGCGATGCATCGAAACTTTTTGCTTTGGATAAACCCAAAGAGGCATTGGTACCTGATCCAAGGAACATGTAGCCCATTTTCAGAAATAAGTATCACTCCCGAAAATTCCAGCTAGGCGCAACACTTGATCAATACAGGGCACCACGTGACATGAGACAGCCTCGAACTACTAGAACAAACATTGACTCAATGCTTATGAAAGCCTTTCTGTATTCAAACAGAAAGGGGCATTTATTACAACGACTTAGACCCAATTCCTTATCGCACTTTATTTTCCTCGCCTGATGGGTCGCCGTTAACCCACACTCCCCGGCCCAAACATAACTACTACACAAATTCATACACAATTTGGCTTTCGTTTTTCATAAAAAATATTTTCATTTAGAATTTCCACGGAATAATTTTTCACTCCTTCGTATGCGCCTCCCGGCACACCGGAGGGTGTCACAAAACAATTCACTTAATTGTTACCGAAGTGACTCTCCTTCAGCGCGCCGAAGAGGACCACCTTGTGACCGATTCGACCTAATATGCTCTACCCACCATTCGCGATTCTTCTCCACACCATAGTTGACATTTCGATTTTTTCGAATAAACAGCCATAAACATTGTTTACTTGTCTGTTGTACATTTGTATAATTTTTTTGTATATTTTCCTATTAGCTTTAACATTCGACCATAGAGGTAAATCCCGGGTGATACTTTCATGAGTTTTATTTTTGAACCTTTGAAGTGTTGTCTTCCGTTGATATCTTAAGTCGTCATTCAACACTTCTTAGGCATCAAACATTTTCAAGAGTTTACATGGATGAGGAACTCCATTCGAATGTACTCGTAAGGGACTCCGTAACAACGTGCTAGGATTCAATGAGACTTGGGAGCGGTGTTACTTGAAGGCATTTGGGCGTTAAAAAGTAATAGTTCTTGAACTATGGATGGAACGCCTTGCGAATACGTACTAGGGTGACGTTACGTGAATTGGGACGTGGAATGGATATGAAGGGATTGGGAAAGAGAGGGCACGCTGGGGAGGAAACAGAAAAGGGCGGAGGAAAAAGGAACTTTATCAAATAATATCAAGAGACTTTCTTCATCCATAAACCAAAGTGGTTACTCTACCGCATTCATTCAAGGTTCCCCTTTAAGAAGGTCCATCTTATTCAGAATACACAATGTTTCCATCCAGTAACTTGATCTTCAATTAGTAAGTGCGGTATTATTTCTTTGATTTTTAATCATTCCTTCGTGAGGTATCGTCGCTTCCCTTTTTACTACCCACATCCCACCATCTCTCCTTTTCTTTCCTTTTCTTCTCATTCTGAACTTCAGTTGCTTACTCTATGCCATTTTTAAATTTTGAAATGGGGATGCTCAACGCCAAATAGGTCATAGTTACAAGCTGGCTCTCCTCTTTGAGATTTCATAACAATGAATGAAAAGGGTCGTAATATATGCCTATTATGTAAGGATTAATCATGATGTAAAAGTATCCTTAAAGCCCCTCTCAGGGTAGTTTTATCCTTTAAAAGTTGATATGACTTATTATTCCGTGACCGATTTCAAGCAATCCGTCCGCTCTATTACGGGCAGTGTTGATCCTTCAGTAATAAAACACTATTAATAATATCAAAGAATAGTCCCGTTTTTTTTTTAAACTAATAGTCAAAAATAATTTCAAAATTGTCCTTATTGTAAAAACAAATACACTCCCATCACTTCGAAGGAGTGTTAAATTGTTCAGTGGCCCAGTATTTTGGAATTTATCGCCGTGAATAGGAAAATGTCGCCGCGAATCGAGCAGCTTTGGCAATTAATGGTAGATACGTTTCTCAATTTAAAGATAACTCTCTGTATTGATCGCTCGCTTCCAAAGAATCAATGCGATTTTTTTTATAACTATATGAGGGAAAAGTACATGTTTTAGGATACAAGTTCAACACACATCAATAATATATGCTTTGTTGTTGATGAAACCAGTAATATATACCGTTTTTTCCCAAAACACAACTTCCTTATGAGCGGCTTGTCAAGTTCCACACGGCATCCACTTAATCTAATTTTATGAATTATAGGTATAATTATGATCATCATGATCTGAGACATAATGAATTCACTTTGAATGAAAAACCAATTTTAATTTCATTCAATCAACGAAAACAGAATTTATATCTCTAGAGATTTTACTTAATCAAGGTCGAAACTCAAACTTAAGTAATATACTAAAAAATAAAATAAATAAAGAAAAATATACAAATTTTTTCCCTTCCCGCATTACACGACCTCTGCTCCACCTTCACTTGGACATTATGATGATACGGAATATGAAACCATATTAAAATAAATATGGCCCTTCGGCATCTCATTACCTTTCCGCTGGGATGGAAAATGTTAGAGCGCTATCTGAATTGACTGTCCGAAAGTTTTTGTTACAGTTAAAAATCATACCCTGAAATCAAAATGATTTTTTTATGCAGCGTATGGAGAATTTTTCCGTTCAACGATACTGCAAGCCTTGAATACGTCTTTCGCTAATAACATTAAAAATTATGTAGATTTGGGAAAATAATTTTTTTTGGCGAATATCGTCTTAGAGAATATAATATAAGATGCCGAAGATTCCATGCCTCAATCAGAAAAATAATCTCGTTAATGTCTTCCAATCATCTAAGGAGGTATGCCAACTGATCCCGAAATTATTAGTCAACGTCTAGCGATCTCGTCATCAACTGATTTCACGGAAACGGAAAACGGACGTTTTCATTATTTATTAGGGCCGCGAGTCCATTAAAAAGCATTTTAACCACACTCACGAATTCCCAAGAAAAAGAACGAGGAAAAAATTGGGATCCAATCCAAGAATAAAAGCAATTTCATCGAGCACATTCGGTCGCTAAGAAGGGAAATCTTTTACTAGCATCCGAATCGTCCGTTGGTGGAACAGCCGACAAGGTGCTACGAAACCTTCTATCAAATCCTGTCGACCAAGAGAATGCCCTCCCTACTCTGCACTCTTCATGCACGATGCTCGGCAAAATGTGCTTATGGCTGGCTGGTCCAAGCTCTGGAGCTTCTCCTCTAAGGCTCCCAAAGAGACTAAATCTCCCCGCTATATCAAATATTTCTTTGGCACTAATACCTCGTACTAGAGCGGTGGGATGGGCGGTGGCACCAGGACGAGATTTCTGCTCTAAGGTACTTACAGGAGGGACGAAAAAAATCACCGCAAATTTATTTCGAATTAATTTACGCACATATCTCAAGAGAATTGAGATGTTTCAGATTTTAGCGTACACTTTCCCTCGAATTTGACAATCATGGGGAGATACGTATTTAGTATCATATGAATTGAGAGACCTGAGGAAAATAGAAAAAGAATCTTCAAACAGAACCTTGGAAGCAGGGTAATTCATTTCTAAAAGGAAGTGTGAGTACATATTTTGTCTCTTCACTGAGCAAGAGATGTAATGCGGACATTTTAAAATGGATGCCTAACAGAAAGGGCGGGTCCAGGCTTCGTCCAACGATATATGATAATTTATTAGTGAAAAATCACAATTTTATTGCTAAATCCCTATTTAAATCGGAAAAGCAATGCAGAATGTTAGTCAAAGGGAGAAATTCATGCAAAGGCAGCTGGTTCTTTGTGGCCACAAAAATCGAAAATAAGAATCTACATTTTCAGAATGGAACGATAAGATATCCTGGAAATCAGTATTATATCATAGTAGCCACTCTTTATTCCTTGGACCTTATCAATACATTTTGCGAAACGCTATCCAGTAATGAGGAACGAATAAGAAATTAGTACATGCAATTAATGATATGACTTCCATTAAAAGTCAACACCATTGGCATGTAGAGCGAGATTAAAAGGGAAATTTTGCTGAGCGTTCAGAAATTGTAGTGGTGGAGTGGTAACGAAGTAATTACCTTGTTTACATTGGCCGATAGCTGGTTACGCACTTTGTGAGCGAATGAAAACTCATTTTCATCTGTTAGACCAACTTTTCAGTAGATGGTAACCGTAATACTGAAACAATGCGAACAAAGAAAATATCATAATGGCATTTCGCCCAAAGAAAAATCAGTCAGAACTTTTAGCGAAGACATGTGCGCAGCCTAAGTGCCAGAAATCATGCAAACGATAGAAAAATTAACATGTGACAATGTGATATGTTAGCATGATGTGACAAATTTTAAATGAACTTTTTGACGAAAATCGATGGTTCCAATATAGCTTTAATGAGTCAAATAGAGCCAAGGAAATGGAATACTATATATACGACGAGATAAAATTGAACGATTCAACCGAGTTGTCATAAATATAAACACTTCTCAGTTTTTGACCGAGCATTAGCCAAGAATTCTCTACGTATGTTTATTCGTTTCTTTACAAAGAAGGGGCAATGCCTCATAGAGAGTTTCTTAAACTCATTTTAAGTAATTACTAATATTATCCTAAATATTTAGTAATTTGAACACCGGAGCGAGTTACATTTTTTTAAATATATGATCCCGCCCCTCAATTCTGGAAGGTCCTCAACTAGAAGAACCCCGCGAATGGCGTGAGTTTTAACAGCGTCTATTAGAATTATACGGGAAAGATTATAAACCCGTAAAGTTGAGATCTCGGAGAATGTATGGAAGGCCAGACCTTCCCACCACATCTTCCGACCGGTTTTACCGCGTTGCTATGGATATTAGCGTCACAATAAAATCATGCGAATTACGTTCATAATTGACCATGTATGGTGTGAGCGGCATATACGTTACAAGGACTTAATTTTCGTCGGTCGCCCTTCCATCGAGCGAGAATTATAATTTAAGCAGAACCCATCCAAAAACACGATACTGCTGACACGAAACTTTTGACAACGAATTACTCCACACGTACGTTTTGCGGTAGTGCTTAGCTTCCCATTCATTCACTTGCCAAGAAATAAACAGTTCATGAGTCAATCACCCATTTTCTGAAAAAGAAAGCATTTAATAATGTTTTCTTCTCCAGGTAGGTACGTACATGGTCAGAATCTATTTGTGGAACCACCATCACGGCAAATTTGACTGCCGCAGGGTTAAGACAATTTCAACTGCTGGAATGAGATAATGGTTAACTTCATGCATAGAGAAATATATTCACGGGCTTAAAATTGAGGACATCGGCCGTGAAACAACCACCTCAAAACAAATCAGCGTTGAACTAATTTCACCGACATAAATAATCGTGGGACAGCTCACTTTGAAATGGTAGATCAGGAGTGTTTGTATAACTTACCGCAGAAAGTGTTCTCGGTGAAAGGATGTTATCAGCAACAACTATGACGCTCTCGTATCTGATGTCATCGCGGAAGTACGTTTCCACCCACTGAGCGTCAACCCGCACCTCGGAGTCCTTCGCCATAAACAGTTCGACATCACTCACTTCTTCCTGCCAAAATATTATGCCTGATCCAGAAGTAGCGCACACGAGCATGGAGACAGCCAAGGTGATCCCAGGGCTCCTCCCGACGACTTGCCCAAGCCTGGGGAGAAGAATTCGGAAAAGAAAAACAACATTAATTTTTGTGACATGCAGGTTATCCTAATTTTTACATTGATGAATCTTTTTAAACTCCTCATTATAACGGCTCATTATGACATTTAGTATAAAATAGCAAATGAGGACAAAAGGATTAACTAATGAAATAGCATTCGTTTTCCCTAGCCTAAGCTTCGAATAAAAACAAGGATAATACATCATATTTCAGTTCTATTCAATCATCAGGCGGCATCGGTCGCCCAGCGAGGCGAGAGTTTTTGACTACTGTAGTTGATTAGCAAAAATCAGAGATCGTGTTCAAAATTCCGGTCACCTTACACAAATTCCAAGAAACTGCGGGAGATGTAACCGCAACAGTAACTTTTAACGGAGTCATCCGCTAATATGAATTTCAACCCACCAATGTCATAGGGCAAAAATCATTCGCCAAGGCGAATCCTATCCCGGTCAAGGCGAATGATTTTGACACTCTGAAATTGTTGCATTCCGGTCACCTGTTGGCACTTAAACCTCTAAAACTAACTGAATTCATGTGCGGGTATCCAATTTTCCTGGGAATCCACAGACATGGAGAAAGAACTGCCTCCTCCCTGACTCTGATGGATGTACGAGGGTGGTCCCAAAAGTACCGACCCAACAAAGAGAAAACAAATTTTGAAAAAAAAAGTATTTTTTTCAAATTAATCTCCTTTCAGCTATATGAGTACAATTTTTCTAGCGATGCTCAAGAAGTTCGATACCCTTTTTATAATATATTTCACAAGCTATCAGTCTGGGTACGAAATAATCCCTACCTATTGAATCTTTTTTGCTGATAACTGTGGTTTAATTTGAAGGATTTTGCGTGGATGCAGAGAATGATTTGCTGAAGGGAGGATCTCCGTTGTGATAGCTGCGCGAACTGAGACTCTCTCAATATTGAGGGATGAGATAGAGGCCACACCGATGCCGAACATTCGAAACGAGATCACTTCTTGTTTGGACGCAGTCGAACGAATGAGAACTCTCCACGAGATTCCCTTAAATTCTCCGGAAAGGGAGTGAAGTTCATCCTCCTCGCAACTCAATCGAAGATTAACAACTAAATTCAGGCAGCAGGTGATGAGTTTATGGTGATTCTTCCGCGTTCTCGCACGTAAATCATCTGTGCTCTTGGGGCCACGATTCTACATAGCTGCCTGTTTTGTGTCGACAACTCGGCGCGACGAAACATCGCTTTCGAGAATACGAGCTCTTGCGCACACAGTTACAACGCTTAAGATTTCTTTGTTAGTAAAAAGCATTTTATCCATGGGGCCGAATGGTGAAGTAAGATTTTCTCAATATTTTTCAAATATAGATAAATAAATTTATTCCATTTTCTCTTTCGCCGTAACCTTCCTTGAAATACGCATCGAACATTTACCGAGCGCCCTGAAGGCCGTAGGTTACGGTATTGCTGCTGTTGCCCGATCAGTTGGCCAGGTGCATACTCGTACAGGAATTTAGGAAATACCTTATTGTTTCTCTCTGTCTTTCTCTCGCTGGTTACTTAAAGGGAAATTTCAGTGTATAGGTAGATCTACATGCCACTCAGTCACCGAGAAAGTATCTTTGTGAGGTAACTAAAGTGTTACACATTTCGTATTTTCACATTTATTCATCGAATTCCTCTTATTTTTACATCAATAACTTCCTTGAAGTCGAAGAGTCCCTAGCCCCGGGAAAAGCAATACATATTAATTTCACTGAGCACGACACATTCCTAAATTATCGCTGATTAATTAAATCAAAATTATCGTTCTCCTCTCTGCTGAATTCAATTCCCGAAAGCATTTTATCCGTTTTTTGGTTTCCTCATGACGTACATAAAATGAATTCTCTCTCAACTTTTTGCGAATCCCTTCTGAATTTTTTTAAACTTTATCTTTCATATTAATGTTTCTTTGCATGGGTCTCTAATTTGATGTTATCTCTTATGTATCACTATAAATTGGCAAGACTACTGGAATTAAATATTTTAAAAAACATCGTTTTACAAATACAGTTCCTTTTCAATTTATTCGGTCTGATTCGAATCTGCCGACCCCGTAATAATTCAATTTCCTAGAAGCATTTTGCATACTCTAATTTATGAAAGATAACGACGTTTTTTCATCTTCTCGTTTTTAATAAACCCAGAACTATTCCAATTACATCATAATCTCTTTCATTTACTCAAATTTACCGTACAAGATACCCGGAAAAGAGGTTTACTGCAAAAATAGTTAATCCTACGTACATATTACATTCCACTGTGGCTACTCCCGAAATTCTATAAATATAAGCAGAATTCATAAGTTTATTCATGTTCGAAAGGCGCTTCGTGTGCGTCAACTGTCATCTAAAAAAATGGTGTTGACGTCTAAGGAGCGGCTGATTAAATGGCGGAGAGGAAGCGGAATGAAAGGTAGACTGAAAATAATTTTCTTTCAGTCTACACTCTTCTTTGCCCACCCACCCACAACTGCACAGTTACGCATGGAAGTGTGCAAATATAATTGTATTTTTTTTCGCAAAGCATCGAAACGGTGGTCGTGGGAATGAGATTTTTTTTGGAATTTCAGCGCAACTCCGTCAACTCCTAACCTTATTTTTGAATTTTGCATTTGGACCGCACTACATTTTTCTCTGAAGCGATGACAATGTAATCGTGGAGCCTGCCCACGTTTCTCTGAGTCTTTCTACCCCTCTTTTAAAGTCATCTATTTCCTAGACAGCAACCGTAAACATATCTAACAAGCGTTTCTGTCCGACTATTTTAACCGCGAAATGGAATATTGATTTATGGCATGCGCGACGGGTGGAGTTTGCCATTGATGAAGCTCAAATGCAAAATCAGAGTCAAATGGGGCACCGAAGCGCGAACTTGAGAGCCTACTTGAAAAATGTTGTTTCTGAGTAAAATAACATCCGGGCATGAAAATTGCTAGCCTGCATTCACTCACGGCTGACTTTTTTCTATGGAAACCGGAAACGTTTAAGTAAAGACTAATTGAAATAACTTAAGAAAGTCTCCTCAAAAATATAGTAACAAACGCAATTGTATTTTTTTTTCATGACAACGAAAGAGGAGCAGTCTCGCCGGATAGCGGGACTGACCCAAGTCGCGCCTTGTTCCGCGTTAACCTGAGGTCCGTGATCCGAGAAAAATATCTCACGGATGTGAACGGTGGGCATTATTGCTTATGAATGCCCATAAACCAGACGGTTGCACGCGGCATGCGAGAAATGGAAGTTCAGCAGGCTCGGGAAGGGGCAAATGTCATTCATTGGGTGAGGTGACTGGGGAGAATTGTTTTTTATTCCCCCTCGATTCCGCAGCCGTGCCGATGTCTAGGCATCGAAATGCGAGAGCCATGAACGGGGAGGGGGAGGAGAGACCCGAGAGAGCACGATTATGGATTAAGCAAACAACATCCAGCGATAGAGGCTTTACCACAATGACGCCCCGCTGTTACCTGAAACGTGTCGCATCGTCGGTTTTCATGCACATGTGAATTTTATTACTCACCCTGAGGTTTCTTTTGAGTTGAGTTGTTTCTTTGCTTTGGAGCATGAAAATAATGGTTGGCGGAGTATTGTATTCCTGGGGAATTGACACATTCCGAACTCCGATTTAGGCTGTGCGATACGAAGATATATCGACAAAATTTTGTTGCTTTTTTCGCATCGGCCATGTCAGTATGGCCTACGCGAAGACATAAGTAAATTTTAAGAAAATATAAATGTAAAAAATCGATTTATCTAGGGTTGATAACTTCCAACGATATGGATGATTTTGACGATTTATTCGTTATTATGTTATGGAAGGTATTTCCGATATGACGATGGAAGAGTCGGTATGAGACATGGACGACACGCGATATAGCCGTAGGGAACTAATTAATCTGTTTGAGACACGTAGTATTTGATACCAACGATTTGGGCGATACTTTCCACATTATCCAATATAGGTAACCTTATTGCCGGTCTTGTTCGATAAATCCGATAATTGCCTCCACGTCGATGGATCGTCGCCTTTTCAAAATTACACTTCTATCTCCGGATGGTATTGGAAAATGGACATGGCACTCACTACCTTAGTCCGAGCGGATGTATCTCAATCTAGGAGAGAAGCAGGGAAGTCTCTCTGCAAATGCCACGGCGAGGTCGAGACTAGTTCCCCGACTTACGCCTGCAAAGTAGGCCACCCGTACGTCACCAATCACACAGTCATTCGATTTCCTAGATTTGACCGCGCGTGAAACTCACTCGTACTACGACGGCAAATACCAGAGTCGACCCGAAAGAGGCAGCCGGAATGTCTCAGGGAATTAACCAAGAAGTTTAGCGGAAGGAATAAGTAGCGCGAGCTGCGATCTTGTACATTTTGCGGAGCGACTAGGTATATATCTTTAATTTCCATTCATGGGGTTTGGCGCAAAATAAATTAATGCACTGTTTTTTGGGTATTATCCTCATAATTCAATTTTCAAGTTTTTGTGAAGCTTAGGCTGTTAATTTTTGAACACTGCGAACACAACGATGCAGATATTTGAGTGTCCAAGCACAATCCAATTGTTTAAACCTATTTCTACAGTCAAATTTCATTTTCCCTTGCGCTCCCAGTGGCATGACATTATGTGGTTGGTTTTAGTATGGTGGATACGTTTAGATGAGCATATAGTAATCGGTGCGGGATATCAAGATAAAATAAAAAAACCTGGTTACGTGTGGAAATACGTGAATGAAAAAATGTACAACCATCTTCGATGATAATTATTCCCGTGCATTCTTACGTCATGTAAAAAACATTTTTCTGAAGCCGTAATATTTATGATGCATTTGATAAAGAGGTTTTATCGAATTCTGTCATAGGTTGTGCGTACCGCAGGATTTTTTATACCCGCGTAGAATTTGAGGCGGAAGGGGACATTGCCGGAAATGATGCCAGAATAGCAGTGTACCTGCTGTTTCCCGTTCCATCGATGCATGGAATTGAGATCGGTGGGATTCCCTTTTCATTGCTCCCACGTTTCAAATGAAGGGAGCATGCAAACGTCACCTCTGAAACCATTTCCGGCTCCGAGGTACATCAATTTCGCATCCGCTCACAACCGAAGCAATTCATTCCGGCATTCGGGTTTCAGCGCTACTTTTATCTGCCCACAAATACGGTGTTCTATGTAATGGTTCACGAGAAGATGGAGACCGATCTAATGCACTGTACATTCACAACATCCACTCATGGAAGCCAAGTTTCCTCATCACGTCACTAATCGCCTGGTGCTCATGTGTTATAACCATTTTAGTCATGGATCGTTCAATGGTTCCTTGCAGCATATTCATATTCCATGGGAATTGAATTCCGTTAATTTACCACTGTGAATTGACCTATTGAAATATTTGAGTTTGAATGTTTTCATCCCTGAACTGAGCTGTTTTCCAAGACATTTTTTCAGATTGGTTTCGTCAACAGCGAACATTTCGCGAACCATGAATTTTGATTTTGTCTAATTTTCCGCATTGACTCTGTATTCTACGCCAGCTCCAATAGATGCTTCATGGATCGTATTTAATACACGACGAAACACTTCTTGCAATGGATTCCTTTGATTGATAGATATTCCAATATAGCTGATCAACTACGTTCTGAAAAAATACACACGTTAGGCTAATCACCGTTTGGTTTACAAAATGAAATTATTTAATGTGCCCCACTAACACTTTGGAATATAATAACCAACCGACGACTAATTTTGACCATAAATTTTTCACAAATTATTAAACCAAAGCTTGACTCAATACAAGGAAAATGGAGTGAAGCACCAGTAATTGAAAGCTTTCTTCATTCACTAAGATAAGAAGACAAATATGTGAGAACAACCGAAGAAAATAGAATCATGGTTAGCGTTAAATTATGCGTATTTGTCATAAGGACAATGAAAGTAGGCATAGCTCAAGCAGAAACGGAGACAATGGGGGTGGCATTTTTTTCCAGCAAAAATGCCATGATATGCCCTACTATCCTTTTATTTTGACAAGATCAGAAACAACGGTGGACTATTAAAGTCTCCCGGGTCCAGCAGTTGACTTGAGTATCCACTTCTGAAATTCACTCCACTTGTCAACGGATGAAAATTAAAAGAACCCTCAGCAAAGCCTCTCGGATACTTACTAAGTGAAGAGTCCCGTACTGATCATATTTGTGACTCACAAAACTTCAGAGACCAACAACGTGCAGGATCTTCTAATTCCAATTATGCGACAAAGATGACGTAAAAGAATTCGGAAACGTTTGACGAAGTTAATATCTTCTTGATCGTCACTCCCTCGTTGGTAACTCGTTGGAGAATTGCCCTTTAAGGGGGTAATGGATGTTTTTGATGGCCCCCACAGTGCACTGTCAAAGTCCTGACGTGGATTCCAGTCCATTAACCTCCCCCCGCTCCCTTCGACCGAACGAATGGGACATGTCAGTGAACGGGAAGAGTGGGCGTGGGTGAGTGAACGCAGCTGATTCCGGGACTTGTGCAATTTTATGCTCGAGGGGAAAAATCGCAATAAAATCCTTCCGACGTAAGACAGTGGCCACGGACATTAGTAATTCTCACTGACGCCAAAAACCGGGTTGACTTCATTGATGGAATACATTATCAATTCAATGACATTGAATTGGATGACACAACGACAGGGATGACGCCATGACCTTGATAAGCGATGGTTAGTAGCCGCTCTGGCGAGATAGGACAATTGAACGTGCTGGAAACACTCTAAGACAAAGTTCACAACGCAAGTGTCTCTCTGTACTTCGGCTTAGCCCTCAATTGCCTACCCTAATAACTGCAACTACCACCGAAGAAGATAGTGGAGTACCGATAATTACAAATCTCATGAGTTTT
Source organism: Hetaerina titia (assembly GCA_037158775.1). NCBI lineage: Eukaryota > Metazoa > Arthropoda > Insecta > Odonata > Calopterygidae > Hetaerina > Hetaerina titia. The sequence goes on along the minus strand of CM073779.1, from coordinate 66,981,238 downwards.
TTTAAAATGTGTTCAATGATTTACGTTTGATATCATTCCAAGTATTTCCATTAGAAGACATGTTTAGTGCAACCTTATGTACATGTCTCTTAGTAACTCTCGCGGAATCTTTTCTTCAATTTACCCCACTATTAGGTTAGCAACTAATCCATTTTGGTGTGTGTGTATGTATGTATATATGTGTATAGTATATATTTATAAAATATATGTTATACATATATATATATATGTATTTTTTATAGATATATATATATATATATATATATATATATATGATTTTGAAGTACTTACGAGAGCAATATAACATTTGGACGGCATAATAGAACACAGAATAAAATAGATAACACGTAAAAGAACACTCATATGTGTGTGTGTCGGTAATCTACCGGTTAAGGTAGGTTTTGGGTGGACAGAAGCTACCAAACGGTACAGCCACAAATTCCCTTGCCTGCCTTAAAGAAATACAACCTGACATCCAACATTACAATAAGTCCCTTTAATTCCACATACTTCCTTCCACCCTTAATTCCGTCCAACATCGCGATCCCATTCCTACCCCTTCCTCGTTTACCTAAAATTCTTCCATCATCCTATAAAACGACTTTTTAGTATTTCGGGTATATATACACATACACACGCACATACACATACATATATATAGGTGGTGATTTGCATTTATCGTCAAAATTTGTAACAGAAAAGGTTGTGTGTATATGTACGAGTGTTTGCACACATTTATTTATTATTCATTTATCAGATGATTGACCAGCGATAGAGTTATTAAAACGGTAACCAAAGAGTCCTTAGCTACCATATCGCATTGCTCCTCTTACAAAGGACCTTGAAAATAACCAATTTTGAGTTGAGCGTTTCGGGCTGATAAAACTCGTGCGTAAAAAATATTCAGTTTTGGGAAATTGCCTTCAATTGCAAAAACTTTTCAATACTTACTCATTTGTGGAGGGAATATGTGGTGAAATCTAGCTAAATCCATGTTGTATCTAACTCTCAAGAAATCCAGTTTTTGAGCTACTCCGATAAATTGATGTGTCCACTGAATAACTTTACATAAATTATTTCAACTGTGGTCGCAAAATTTGACTTATTTCTTTCGAATACTAAATTACTTGTGAGTTGTATAAAATGAGTTGGGGAAACGGAAGACTGAATGTGAATCATTTCCACGAAATCGCGTTATAAAATGCCCTCTTCAAAGGGCTTTAAGGGAACAGATTCTTATAAACTACTATAATTGGTTTTCAATTTCATTTAGATATATTATTTGATTTAATTATAGAAGAGAGCATTTATATGGGGAGACGGATAAATTATAGCATTCAGGCGATGGATAAAGTTAGCAAAGGGAGCTACTAAAAGTTAAGAGATTATCAGAAAAGTGAATAGCATGGAAATATTCTTCTAATTAAAAACGCGGGGAGATGTTTGGATCTATTTTATTTTAATCTAAAGAATGCATTTTTCTGTGATGAGTTAAAAACGATTTTGCAGTTACGTCTACGTGACATCATCATATAACATTTCAGTTCTGAAAGCAAGTATTAGTAAGCCGGAAAATGAACTAGCAGTCGACACACCGAAAACTCCGGCAACAACTACTTACTTCAAATTCAAAGAGCACGATACAGAGACAGTTGCTTCGAAACAATCCGTATGTATTTTCAAAGCAAGCACATGAAAGTCCAGAGAGACCGTTACGAGTTAATACATACACTAGTGTACGAGTACGTAGGAACTCCAGCATCTATCGTCCGAGACTACTCAAACCAGAGCCTCAACTTCCTATTCAAGTTTGTTGAAGCATTTGCAAAATTGATAACGAATATTCATAAATAAAAGGACGTCTTACAGTGGCAAGATGTTGTTGGTTTGGATTCTAGTAATGATTAAAATTTCCCGCAAATCCTAGAACTCTGTGTATTCGATCCGAAAAGAAAAGCTTAATTACGAACAACCACAATTAGGACCACCAGAGAAGATGACGTTTAGCAATTCGTGGACTCCTACCTAACTTGTAACCATCACATTTCCAGTACCCCTGGAATGCTTGCTGATATTCTTAGGTAATGAAAATCACAGAAATCGCCGCGATGGTTGCCCTACAGGCGAGGGTGTAGTCCACCCCGGTATAAGCCCTACGGTGTGCAAGATTCACACATCTGGGTAGGAGAACCAGTTTCTCACCCTTAGGTTATCTTTGATTCCCTGAAAGAGATCTGGTCTCGGAAAAATAATGCAGTTTTTCCACATTTTTCAATTGCGTGACTCGAATTTTAGCCCAGGTCCTCCAGTAAATAGAGGAACCCTCAACCCGTAACTACCACCCCTTCCACTGAACTACCAGGTCGTCTCATAGCGGTATGTCACTTAGAAGTATCTAGGTTTTAAATAGTATTTCAAGCGCCTCACTTAAATTAATTGACTCCGGTCGAAAAATTTAAACCAATAAGTAGAGGGTACCAAGTCTGTTTCCGTTAAAGCTAAGGCAAACGCAGTGTAATTAAAATAAATGAACGAACAGTTCATTCGAAATACACCGCATTCATTAACCTTACTCGCCGATTCCAACGGCGATTTCGTTATCTATTTCATTCGACATGTGAGGAGATCAATGAAACACGATTACCATCCAAAGAAATATGAAGGAAAACGTTTCTCATCAGAATATGGGATTCAATCCATGCTCTTTTGTTTTCTTCAATTGCAGAAGTTTGTTAAAGGAGGAATACTCGAGGAAATAAAATTTTTTTGCAGAGTGAATCTTTTTCTTAACAAGTGTGGGTACGCCCTTTCATATCTCGTGAGTGAACTTAAGGCGCGAGAGGATCGACGGAAATTAAATCCAGAGCAGCGACAAAGACTTTCATAACGAAGAAGCAATTATCGTGCCCAAAGAAATCCCTGAAATTTCATGCATAGTGGCACTGTGCAAAAAGTCTTTGTGCAGAGTGCCTCAACGTAAGTAACCGAAAAGTGTAGCAGATAAAATGAGAAGCTTGTGAGAATTTGAAAGATATTGTCGTTGACGACAGCGCGAAAATTAAACGGAAGGGCTGTAATATGGAAATGTGTACACAGAGTAGAAAGTAAAATGGAGCACAAAATGGGAGAGAATAAATAAAGATATTGGACACTCCATGAGACGAGATGAATTTGTGTATGGAAGTAGAAGGAAATAACCAACAGGAAACCAAACGGCCAAATTCTTGGGGTCAATTGAGAAATATGCGATAATGGGAATACAGCGATAAATAAATTAGCATTAGAGAGGAAAGGCTGCTCTCTCTAGGCACCTTCAGCTCCACCCAAGCTATGTGATTTTTCGGGTACCAAATCTTCCTGGGAAACCATAACCGGCACAGGGAAAGGAACTGGCCCCCCTACCCTGACATGTGAATTTCACACGCCGTCGAGCTTAGTACTGGGTGAACTCTACCATCACCTACCAAACCGAACTTCGGATTGATTACTGTGTTTTTAGGAAAGGCTACTAGGATCCAGCCACCAACCACCTCATTAAAAACTAATGACAATATTTCTGATGCATTTGTATGGTCTGGAGTCTAATCACCGCATAGCCAAGGATTTGAATCAATTTTAATGCATGTGGCTTAGTGGAAATCAAAATATAATTCCAGATATTACACAAAGTCATTTTGAGTATGAAAAAAATCTTATTGTAACTACAAAATAACAAGAGAGTTGAAGAAAAAAATTAAGGTCACCTTATTTTTTTGATAAAACTTCGCAATGGCAAAGTTTCCTAATTCTTCCATTTATATTAACGTTGAAGGAAATGTATCGGTTCACGAGTTCCAATCGCGCATGCTCACTTCCTCATCAGCAGAAACTGCGGCAACAGCTATCATTTAAATCAGCCGGCTTTATTGTCGCGAGCGATCAAAAAGCCTCACTCTCCGTGAGACCATTACAACCTCTCAAATCCTGAGACACACCCTGCCGCTTGAAACACAGAAATCAATCGTAGGCAGAGAGTTTGTAGAGTCAAAGAGAATTCCCAGGGCGTGACGCAAGGGAATTCTTCACGGGTGCTTCACCAGGTCTGTTGTTTTGTTGTCAACACGTACGAAGCAATGCTTGACTTGGTGCAACATCCTAGAAAGTTTCTTCACACAATACAGACTCGGAAATAGGATTCCGTCACGACCGCAACGGAAATTAACGATTATATTTATCATTACTGATTCAAGTTCATTCATTTGCGTGGGTGCATGCGCACTTGCACAGAACCTCGAGGGATTATTTATAATAAAAATTTTGAGAACATAATTTTCTGAATTTTCATTTTGTTCTGTAAATTTTTGCTTCTATTAGCTACGTGGTAATGGCTTCAATTAAAGTCCAAGTATTTCTGCTTACACAGTACACAGTGAGGTCTCTGATTTTCTATATTCCCATTTCAGACTAATTCTCTATTTTTCTCCCGGGTGTTTGGATTAGGTTTTTTTTACGGTAGGTCATTCTTTAGTGACTGAAGTGCGACCGACTTTATCCGAAGTCGGTCGCACTTCAGTTTCCAGTTTTTCCGGGTCCGGCACGTACAATGACTTTCATCAACCGTGAAATGATCTCACAATCAAAGAGAGCTTCATTGTCACCGGGAATTCCCGCTTTCCATAGTATAATCTCTATTCCGAAATTGAAATTATGAATTTTTCAATCAATTCGGACCTTTTCTCTACCTTCCCCCTGAAATTTCGAATAAATTGAGTAAGTTAACATACTTTTTACAGATTTCCCGTTTTCCCAACTTAGTGGCTGACCCGGTACGGCAATGAAGCACTTTAATGCTTCATTATAAATGTTAAATGAACCACAATGAAGAAAAAAATACAAATATTACGTTACATTGCAAAAAGAACATGGATTCTTTTCCGGCATTCATTAATAGGTGGCCATCCACGGAAGTAAATTATGTCAAAAATAATAAACACGAATACTGTACTTGGGTTCTTTCATAATTTTTGCCAAAACAATCAAACAGCTTGCACATTTATCTCATTTTTCATTCAGTTTCACGGAATTCGCTTTCGTGTGTATATGTATCGTGACGACCTCTTGAACATAATCAAATCCATCACGCATAATTCTCCGTATGAGCCCTTCAAAACGTATTGAAAAATGATGCTTGCTAGAGAAAACTATTCCCACACATCCATGACGTCCAACTGGGAGGAAAGAGAGAGAGCGGCGTCACTGTAATTTATAAAGGAAACCTAGCGGAACCTAACTCATGGAAAGTAACGCAGGTTGATACCGGTACGCAAGGAGGAAATCGGAAAGACTTCGGTCATTACCCTTCATGTCAATTTGGCAACAGAGCTCGCACAATCCTCGTGTGCTCCGGGAAGCGAGAGAAGCCGAACGAGCTGTAGAAACACCCGGCTCATCGTCGCTTGAGGGAGATGGGTCCACACAATACACCCTTCACCCGAAGAAACCTTGACTCCTGAGGAACCACGTCAACCGAACCACCTTTACGTCACGGCCTTCTCCTCCTCCATCTATCCCATTATTTTCCCCTCCACTTCGCCACCCTCCCCTCTCTCGCACACCGATATGGGTTCGCTGCCTCCATCCCACTCGCCACCTTCGAAAAAAAACTTAACTACCTCGAGAGCATTGGGAAAACAGCAGTCCTACCTCCCTTTCGAGTTTCCCATCCGTTATCACGACAACCCATTTATCGCGCCATCGCGAACGATACACGGGGTCAACTGCAGAAATTAAACGCACGACACTAATGCGCACCCGCTCTTGTTCCCCACTGCAACGTATCGCGGGGGAACTGAGAGTAAAAGACAAATAATGTTGTGGAAGAGCTCCGAGGAGTCGAGCGATGGAGAAAAACGTCTCGAGCGAGTGGAGGTCTTGCGCTCCAGCGGGATCGACCCAGAAAACAAAAACTGGAGTGGTGTGCTCGTCTGCATATCCGCCTGTGTTCTCTGCGCGGTAATTTTGTTCAACAGTGACGCGAAGGCGAGGACCGCGGCTGCCGCGACACCGGTCGCCGGTGCTCCTCCGTAGGCATAGGTGCGCGACCACCGCCGGAGACCATCGAAGTCAGATCATCCGTCCAGCCGCTCGCATGTCACCCCCCTGGTCGCGGGGGTTTTATTGAAGGATGGAACGGGAGCCCTTGAGTTTCAAGTTCAGCACGTTATGAAATGCAACGCAGACATTTCGGACAAAATTAGCCGAGGCTCGGTTTACGTTGAACAAATCGGCAATAATTAAAATGGGGGCTTCGGCGACCAAGTATACACATGATCAATTCTGGAAAAATTCACTGAAGGACTAAAGCTTTTAAATACCTTGTTCAGGGTTTTTACTGTTACGTGGACTCATTAAACAGTAATGGGCTAGCGATGGAGAAATTCTGTGTTCATGTTCTCCCGCAAGCTAATTTGACCAATGAACCATAATAATCACTATTAATAAGCAGAAAATGATAGGAATCATCTCGGTTCATTTTCACGTAATACAGATGGTCTCTCAGTAAAAAGACAAAATAAATTTGGATACAATATGGACTTCCAAATATGACGTATACAGCTCCTATTTATTTATCGAATTCATTTTTGGGTACCTGCTGCTACCAATATTTTAAATTGAGAAAATATAGTACTTAATATTTTCATAGAATTAAGAAAGGGGTTTTGAATTCTTCGGTTTTATTATTAAGTGTGACACAGAAAAATATAAGATACTTTGAGTTGATGTGGGATAATTGAGGATATGATACCATTTGAAAGGATATTGACGTCACAGCTTTGTCCGGTCAGTGGCTAATCCTGAAGGTAATAAAAATTTCAATTACATAAATGACTATTAAGGCCTAGTAAAAGCGTATCTAGGCCGTCAAAATCTCACGCTAAAATATGATGAACGGAGTATTTCATATAGAAAGCCTTTCCAAACCTTTTTCAAAGATGCCATTCTCTCCGCATTCACTGCAGCGTGTTCTTAAAGATTTTCACACCATCGATCGGCTGAGGGGAGAAGAAGCGCTTTAAAGGGAATTTTATTCGGGGTCCTTTCGTGGAGGGGGCGACGAAAGGACGAAAAACGCGAGCACGGCGACTGAATGGTTCAAACAGCGATACGTTTGTCCCTAACATATCCCCCCCCCCCCTTGCAAGCGCGGATCGACTTGACTTCGATTTCACCTTCAGGGCTGCGCGCAGGGCCACGTGCTTCGGCTTGAATGGGGCCAGGTTTCGATCGGAACGTGGTGACTGCTTGTGACGGGAGATGACGTCAGGATCCATCTCTGGAGGATTTGCCGCGATGCTCGATGTACGACGTGTGCCTCGTAAGAGTTTCGTTCGATCCCCGAATAATGCGTTTAAGGACTACTGCACGAGGATTTTGACCAACAATGCGGCTTCCCCTCGCTTTTAATTATTCCGCTGTTGACCCTGAAATCGAACGGCCATCACCAGCGGGACGAGCGATGGGAGTTCGGCGCGCTTCGGTTTCGTGGGATGCGTGGGTTTTGCCACCTGGCCCCCAATAAACGTCTCCCGCAGCCCGCCATGGAAACCTTTCAAGAAACGGACATTTCTCGATTAACTATTTATACTCGCACAGCGGAGAGTTGGCAGAGTTACCCGAAGCTGTGATTCCGGCTTTGTAACAGCTATGATGACACTTGGTGTACCTGCCCTCATTTACTGATGAACGAAATAAAAGCGGAATCACCGTTGTTCGTCATCCCTTAACAGAGCAAAGGCCTTTTTCTAACGTAAGCATGACGGTAATATAACTAAGTTTTAGGTTGAATTCGAAGCGTGTGTGAGGGTACTCGGATTACATATGTGAAGCAAGCTTTCACGAGTCTTGGCCCCATGGCCTATCGGGATCGTGATTCCTCCATCCAGAGCACTTCGTGCAAATGAAGACGTGTAGAGCGTTAAAGAAAAGACGGACGATTGTCCTAGACTCACTTAAAAAAGACGACCGCAAAGAGTTCACGGGAAATATTCATTCGGTTAACCCTGAGTGAGGGGATTTAAACAAGTCATACTAAATGGACACGGAATGCCTGCATAATGTAGTTAGTTTCCTCCTTGAATAACGTACAGGGGGGGGGGTCACAATAGCGCCCTTGAGGGCGAAAAACACGGGGTTAGGAAACTGAAGGCGCTGTGGGATGGAGGGGAATAGAAAGAGGGAGAGGGAGGGAGGTGAATGAGGGGGAAGGAGAGAGAGAGATGGAGGGAGGGAGGTAGGAAGAAGCAGAGAGCGAGAGTGAGAGGGGAGTGTGGCAGTAAGAGAGTAGGGGTGCGAGGGGGGGGGGAGGAGAGGTAGGGGAGCTGGCGTGCCGGAACGACGCTTATTCGCTAGTGCACGTGCACTCAGACGGCCTGCCTTCTGCCGCCGTCGGAGAGCCGAGCCAAGGCTCCCATCCCCCTCTCACGGCCCCACCAACACATCCACAATTCACTCTCGCCCCCTCCCTTTCCCCCCGTCCTCGATGTTTTCTTCCCTCGCGGCGGTTTTATTTGCCCGCCAGCTCTCTCCGTGTTGTGCTCTGCAGTTGTTCGAGATAGCCCTGCCAGCTGATGATGCCCCGCGGGGGTATTCCCCCACTCTCCGGTGCGAATATCTTCTATCCCCGGTGCGACCTTCCCGAGGGCCGGAGAGAGATTTTGAAGAGAACGCTGAGGTGCGAAGCGCGCTGCTCAGAGCCGCATTGATAGCAGACAGTCCGGCTGGTAGGAGCCTCGATGAGAGTGAAAGAGAGGGCAAGAGAGGGAAACACCGCTCTCGAGAAGCGATGAGATACAAATAACAACGGTATACGTCGCTCGGAAGAATCAGCTGAGCTGAAAATGACGCATGATGATGTCACCAACCTTCCATTCGACTTTTTCCGATGATGAGAAACTTGATTGGAACATCTTTAGAGGGTAAACGAATGCGGAAATTCACTGTTAAGGGCTCTGGGGAAAGTGAAACCTGCCTCGGTTCTCACCGTCATAGCCGCCAGCGTGAATAGAATAGTTGTTAGAAGTAACAAAGAAAATATTATCGACCTCATGGGTGTGGGCTTAAAGAAAACCATAATTCTCGTAGAAGAATTATTGATTAAATTATTGCCGAGAATATTGACATTCCCTCAGGGCAACATCTCCCACACGCCCAAAATGTCAACAACGAAAACACCAGGAATTTACAAACATCTAATTCCTTATAATAAAACAAACTGCGTAGTGGAGAGATTTCATGCTGCGCTAAGGGTTACATATATTGGACTAATTCTTGAGCTTCTGGATTGAAATATTAGGTTTTTTACAGCCGCATAATGGGGATGTTATCTACATAATAACTATCGTTTAAAAGTAAATCTACATCTCTTCAATGATGCTGTGTCTTCGACGATACTATGTTCTAATATCACGGATACAGCAATGCGGCAAAACGGATCAATCCACACACTATGCATAGAAATATATATATATATATATATATATATATATATGTGTGTGTGTGTGTGTAATGCATATATTAATATACATTTATATATATGTATATATGTGTGTATATATATATACTGTGTATACATACATTTATATTATATTTATCGTTCTCAGTTCCTTCTCTCCCTAGAAGAAGGTGGTTTGGTTACCGAAAATTCGGATTACGTATGATTTTCATCCGTATGTTGTTTTGTGTTTTTGTTCGCTAGCGCTGTCTCGCTTCTCTACTTAAAATATCCATACAAAGTGTTGAATTGCTGAATAGGAAGGAAGTGTTGAATAAAAAACTTAGACAGCAACACACAGCACGAGAACACATAAAAAGAACACTCACAATAATCTCTTGATAATTTCTTCTCTTCGGAAAGTCTTCTTCGGAAGATAAGAGTTTTATGTGTTCTCGTGCTGTGTGTTGCTGTCTAAGTTTTATATAAATAAATATATATATATATATATTTATATAAAACTTAGACAGCATATATATATAATATATATATATATATTTATATAAAACTTAGACAGCATATATATATAATATATTATATATATATTTATATATATATATATATATATATAACTTTTGGACGGCACAATAGAACACAGAATAAAACAGATAACACGTAAACGGACACTCACACTGTAGATGATTTAAGCTTTCGGCCTATTTCGAGGCCTTCTTCAGGTCAGACTGACTGGACTTCTGGTCTGACCTGAAGAAGGCCTCGAAGTAGGCCGAAAGCTTAAATCATCTACAGCGTGAGTGTCCTTTTACGTGTTATCTGTTTTATTCTGTGTTCTATTGTGCCGTCCAAAAGTTATATTGCTCTCGTGAGTACTTCCGCATCATCGATATATATATATATATATATATATATATATATATATATATATATATATATATATATATATAGCCGTACATAAATAATATACAGTTTATATATAGCAAAGTTTTACCAGAATTGTGTATGCTAGCAAAATTATATGCAGCATTTCCCTGACTTTCTAAATGCCTTCAAGCACCTACTCCGTCGAACGCATTTACAAATATAGTATATTGCGATTAGGAATAAAGTAATTATTGAAAATGCCCTCAGGAACATGTTTGAAATTCTGAAAAATTAAATCTGGAAAATTTCTTTACGAACAAATCGTATTTTTATTGGATAGCGGTAAAAGCTTCTGAAACTTGAACAACCCGATGAAAGATTAAGTGACTCAGCAAATGTCTTGGAAAGTGAAAGGCAAGCATTATCCACACGAAAATGTACACTGCTGTACCTTAATGTTAGTTGAGTTTTTTATAAAGGTGTGATCAAAATAATGAAACAACATAAAATGATACACTTGGAAATTTACCCTGAAAAGGTCAGAAGGAATAAACCTGGGTTTCGTCATCTTCTGCGTCAATCACCGGATCTCATTCGCTATGCAGTGGCATCTCATGGGCAAAGGTATTCATGACATACAAATGAATAGACAGCGATGAACTCTAACTTCATGCCAGCCACGCACACTGTATGCTCGTTTAAATACTCCAAATCCAAAAGTTAGCCTTCCGTCATATCCTCTAATAATCGATCACCGCTCCCAAATCATAAAAAGGGAAAGTAAATTATCTTTTGTACCAAAAAGAGATATTTCTACAATGAAATTCCAAATATTCCGAATTTTTTATTAAACTGGAATAATACATCTTTGACAGTTCACCTAATGGTGCAAATGACCTCAGTTGTACAAGTAAGTCGCCTTTCCTCATAATTTATATGATCGCTACTGGATTCCGACATCATCTGAGGTTTAATAAATCTTGCGTGGAATGGGCCAAGTGTTTTAAGCTTCAATTAATTAAAAAATGGAAGTGAGCCTAAGGGGAACGTTATCGGATCATCACTGTAACATAGTCGTCAGCAAGACTAACTGAATTTGTAGATTACGAAATTACGACGCTTGCAAATCATTTCCCCCGAAAAAAAATACTTCCATTAATTTAAACCTTGCTTTCCATAATTAGGAAAATACCATCACTCTTCAGGGGAACTGGTAAGTGAGCAGAGCATTCCAATCCGGGGATATATACGTGTGGCTAACGATTTCGTCTTCCGGAACTACAAACCTAATGGTTGGCTTTGAAATAAAAGGGTTAGTTCAGAGAATAAAATGTCGTGGATAATTTGCGGGGGTGCTCGGAGGTGGTAAAGAAACATGCTCGATCAAATAATATTATGAAATCCTGCGATGGGACCGCGAATTGATCAATCCCTAATAATTAGTCGCCAATAACCTAGAGGAGAGGAGAATCCGAAAAAAGAGTAAAACGAAAAGATCACGTCGGCCAGAGTGGACTGCAAAACGAAGAACACAAACGCATTTCTGGCATGCGAGCTTTCATCGGATCGGACTATGATGGGGTGGCAGTGGACAATACCCAAGCAGTAACGTTACGAGTGGTCAATAGCTGAAGGAAAGGAAACAATAATAATACAGAGATGAATGCACGAAGTTACCTGAGAGGTGCACTCAGGAGAGAGAGTTGGAGAAACGGATTCATTCATTAGTGTCTAATAGGCTACCTGCAGCGCTTTGAATTCGCAGATCATCAGTTTTATCTCTCTAATTGATCGGCGTATTTGTCCCTTGCTCTCCAGACGTGGTGGTCTGGTCCAGTCCTGTCTGCTCCTTGTAGACATGTATAGCTAACTGGTGTTTCCATTTTAACCACGAGCAAGGAAGCTGATATCAAACAACCTACTCTTCCGCAACTTTTGAATTTGCTCTTTCCAGATGTATCAATTCTTCCTTCCGCTCCAGTCTCTCTCAGTCTGAGTATTTATTCAAGAATGGCAGCGTTGAATCTACCAATGACAAACTTTTCTCCTGGGATTTTCGTGTTCTGAGCTAATTTATACTTTCCATTCCCATTCCAACGCCTGTCACTGTGAATTTCCCTGAATCCATCTAATATCCATAAATAATTTGTCTTCTCTCTTTTAGAAGGCAATACTATTTATTTTTCAGCACGTACAACACCTCTTTGTGGAGCGCTTGTCCTATTTCCGATATTTGTGAAAATTTATTCTAGGTACTCGAATGCTCGAGTGCTATCACGTTTCTTTCATTCTGACGTTATCTCCTAAATTCTTTATACAGGATTATCTTTACCTTGTCCTACAGGAATTTGCCATCGGTCCTCCATTTTTACTCCTCTCCATTGTCCTAAGGGTCTATACCGGAATTCATGGTAACCTCTTTCGTTAATTTCAGCTTCCTTCGTTTCCACTTCTCCCTTTTAAGATATTTCCACTTTTCCTTTCCCATAAAAAACCATAAACAAAGTAATCAACCCGAAGGTCGGTTTAGTAGGTGATGGTAGAGCTCACCCATGTACCAAGCCCGACGGCGTGTGAATAATCACAACATCATGGTAGGGGGCCAGTTCCTTTCCCTGTGCCGGTTATTTTTCCTATACACAATGACTTTATCCTTAATATAATTTTATTGTCTGATTCTTGGTATTTGTTCATTCTTAAACCCTATTGAAGGTTCTACATTTCACTTTCGTACCATCCCCCGAATTTGCAACTCATAACTAAATTCCGAGCCGAATGTGCATACGCTCGTGGGAATCTGTGCCAATTGATGACGCACTCTCCCTCTCTCTCTAAATCTGAGTCTAACCATAGACTCTAATCGATATATCCCTGCAGTTGTCGCTATTTTGAATGAGAAGCTTTGTCTACGATGATGCTGCAACCAGATATTAGTTATCGCTAAAGCCTTTCTCCGGCTTAAGTATTGCTTCCTCAACACGGAATCCTTTCCTACTACATGCTCCACCACCCCTTCCCACATCCAATTCCCTCCCTTGTCTCATCAAAGCATTCCGATCCACCATCTCTTCCCGGTGTTTACTTCCGGGTAATTATTTCTTGAGAAAATTAGAATTACTGGAAATGAACAGTTTAAGGAGACTGAATATCAAAGGAATGGTTCGTGCGACTAATTAAAATGTTTCACGGAGATTTTAGCAAAAAAGTAGACTGAGAAAAACTTCGAGAAGTTCTAGCTTACAATGAAAGACAGCCGTCGAGGGAGGAGTGAGCGGAAAGGAATACAGAGGAAGACCGCGGCAGACACCAGGAGTTCAGCGCATAGGAAAACTTGAGTGAACTGCATCCATTCAAATTCAGGTCTGATGGCCAAATTATGAGTTGAAAATACATTTTTACTCTTTGCATCTTTCTCCTCTACATTTGCAACTCTGCCGCGGACAGTTTTTGTTTAGTGCTGCCGACATGCACAGACTTACTCTCCTTTACTCTTTTATTCGTAACTCAGGAACTATTGATTTAGCTGTCCCTGCTCCAGTTTTATCTCACTTTACTCAAAATTAATACGTCTTTCCGTCCCATTTATTATTTAAATTCTGCCTAACGTCTTATCTTCCATAAACTCTCAGTATTCTATTGTCGAATTTTTTACACTTCCGGTCAACTTCTGAGTTTCTTTTTATTGTTTTGTTGACTCACTCATGATGACTGGGTTTTGTGCTCGATGCCAAGCATGGCATAAGCTCCGGTGAACATATCCGTCAGGTTTTATCATAATGTTTTAGTCATTATTTTATAATTACGGAGTTTCTCTTTCCCTTCCTCGAAAGTATTTTCAACAAGGATAAATATGTTAAAATGGCCGCTTTCTCAGTTAAGCCATTGAGGTTCGGGTGACCATCTGTCTTCGGGTTATACCCAACAATATTTTAATGATAATGCTAGCCAACGGAATCATCATGACTCCTGATGCGCAGTTCTATGGGTCATCCGATCGCGCATATTTTTCCACCTCTTCCAAAATATAAGTACATTGGGGGAATGACCGCAGTCTTCAACTCTTAGGTCGGTTTGATAGCGGAAGGTGGCATCTGGCACGAAGCCCAGAGGCTTGTAAAATCGACAAAATTATGATAGAAAGGAGTATGGGGACTGCGGCTTCCCAGAAATATCTAGTAGCTGGGGAAATCTCGAAACATCAGTTTAGATGAGCGCACCCATAGACGTGACTCAGGTCTGCACCTGGAGCCTTCTGAACAGACAAATTTGCAGCCACTACGACCGCCGTAAAGAAATGTTTTCGATGGCAAAAATTCGATCCGGAAATCGAAATGAAGGCACAACAACTCTGCTCAGTTGTGACATGGGATACCACGAGACGAAAAACGGCAAATGATTAAAAAGATATAAATGCTCAATAAAGGAACTTACCAAGCTCTGTGCCCTCCCTCCGGTCAAATGAATCCCCAGCTTGGGTTGGATCTTTCTTGGAAAAAGTGTCATCCACTTACAACCAAATTTTTTCAAATAACTACGTGGGATACCAAGGCAGTAACCTTTAACGAATCCGTACGCTAATATGCATTTAAATGCAGCAATTTCAAAGTATAAAAATAATTCACCTTCGACTGGGATTCGAACCCTGATCCCTCGATGTCCTGCCGAATGCTCCAGCCAGTTATGCTACTGAGCCCCCAAAGCCCCAAAATTACCTAGGTAGCTTAACTGGCATTCGGTATTAGGATAACGATGAATCTAGGTTCGAATCCTGATCAAGGCAAATTACGTTTACATTTTTAAATTGCTGTATTCACATTTTTTCAATTTAAATTAACAGAATAGCTTATTTTTAACAAAACTCAGAAGATGGTGTTGGAAAACAGACCAAAGAATTAATAAAAAATAGCTACAGAAATTGTATGACTTGTGGTGAGAATAAATACCTGGTTTCGTGAATGGTAAGGGAAATCAATCTATGTTATCAACCCGGAGTGTAGTAGCTCAGTGTGGAGAGCGTTAAGCTACTGACTGGAAGGCCTTGGGTACAAAACTAAATCTACGGTTTGCAATCCCTGATTACCAGAACGTTGCGGTAAACCACCGACGCCAGAGTGAGAGGAACTGGCCCAATGCCTCTCCACTCGTGAATTTCATACCACCGGACTCTGCTCGAGATGAGCTCAACTAAGCAAAATTAAACTTGGGGTTTATTAATGGTGAAATTCAAACTTTGATTGGAATTGTGAGGGATCTAATTTGATTGAGCATACACGTAACTAAACTAATGAGTTGCAATGGAATCGTGTATTCGCGGAAGGGTGAAAGCAGGCCGGGATATAATTAACAACGCGTATTCAATCCATATCTGGGAGCGTTAAAATCAATGTTTAAATGCTTCGGGGCAGAAATTTGATTTGAATTCGTTTCAGTTTGCCTTGAAAACATAGCACGAAACAAACTATTTAATTGTCGAAAGGTAACAACGGCAAAAATCATTATTTTCAAGCTATTTTGCACTATACAAGGATATATTTTTCGCCACGTTTGGGAAAGGTTTACCTTTTGTGATGCGGGCATCTTATAGACAGCGCCAATAGGTTGCGAATATTACCCGTGGTGTGTGAGCCGAATAATATCCCTATAGGCCCTTCCAAAAGAAAAAAGCTGAATCAGACGCCGAAAGTAGATAAGAGCCGTGTCCCCAAGTGGGGCATGAACCCTTATCATCGGTCAGTAGGCGGGGGCGTTCGCAGTAGGTAGGTGGAGCGGGGGGGGGCTTGCCCACGATATTAACCCAATCTGATAAAAATAATAAATTACCGTTATGGCAGTGAAAATGTTTTTTTTTAGAATTTTACTCTCATCGATGAAGTGAACCCTCTTGAAAGTGCTAACAATGTATTGACCTAGGTAATGAAATCATGAAACGTAATCACTGAAGGCATTCCCGAATTACCTCCGATGGCTAACTTTTTAAAGAGCCGCATATCTTGGATCATATTGCACGAAATATAAGAAAGACAAAAAAATTCAGGAAAAACATAAGAGAAGGAAGTTACGAAAATGAATTATAGAACTTTTAATTGGAACGAAAAAGAAGGAATATTGTAACTCAGTTAACTACAATCTAAGAGCGGAAAAGTGGATGGAAATTCACCTAGAGTAAAGGTGGGAATATTTCATAAAAGCGAAAATGGATTTTGCATATTAAATAACATGACAGATACTTGCATGCGAAGAGAAAGAATAAAAAAGCCTCAGAATATATGAGAAATTATGAGGATAATGGAGGGGAGAAGGAAATTGAAGAACGTCAAAAATAGATTAGGATGAAGGAAGCGCAGAGAGTGAAATAAATTACTGAGTTCGAGCGAAGGAAACTTCAAGGAGGATGCAGTGTAATATCAAAAAAATTACAGAATCGAAGCGAAATGAGTACTTAATATAGGCAAGTAAAAGAATTTCCTGTAATTCAAAAATGACCCATAACCATACACCATTAGAAATTCTACATAAGAATATTAAACGCACAAGAAGACAGCGAGGCAAGACAGAGACCACATACGAAAATGGCATTATCGCAAAGATTTTCGGTGAGGAAGCTTATATTTGGGAATGGAATGGACATAGATGAGGATTGTTTAGACCCAGGAATGGGATGAGCTTATCTTGAAAGTTTTATGATGGTAGCCCGAAGGACCAATAGGGAGACAAACGATGACGTGCTAGGAATGAAAAAGGAAGAGAGGGCGTTTTTGTAACATGTTCAAAGAATGCAGGAATATTGAATGAAGGAAATATTGACAGACTAGGTCACAACCCATGTATAAGGGATATCAATAAGTTAAGGGGCAGCAGGAAAAGAAGAATAGGCACCTCTGACGACATGACGGAAGGAGAAAATACGCGGATCATATGAATGATTAATGTAATACCAACGACATTTATCCTAATCGGTCCTTTAGCAGTCCTTAAAAGAGCCACAATGTTATGTTTGCAGAGGTTTACAGAGGTAAAAAATCTGCCTCTAGTCGGTAGACTTGTACTGATGAACATTCAATTTCTTTGATTTAAAATATTTCTTCGTCACGCAAAAGCAACCTGACGTTCTTGAAAGCATGAAATTGCATAATAGTTAGTTGTATGAACCCAAAAAAATTATTAAAATTACTCGGGATATTTTATACCAGAAAATTATGCCAATGCGTTTATTATCCTGAGTTTAACATTATTTAAGCTCTCCATAGGCCCTTAAAGCCTTTCTTCGCTTCCCATAATTTATTTTGCCTTCAAATCAAGTCCTCGTTGGGACTTTTATACAATATCTCGAGTTTCGTTTTATTTTAAACCTTTGATGCGATCAACTATACCAAACGACCAAATTATTTATCTATTTAATGACTTTATTGGGGTTCCATTGAGACTTCATAGTCCCTTCTTCCACCTAACCCCTGCACATTATACTGAAGACAATCACAACACCAAAGCCTTAGGTGGAGGAAAACCTACCTAGGCGGGAATCGAACCCACGACCTCTGGGATTGGCTGACGAGGGCATCAAATTATGGTCGAAGACATTGCATCTCAGCAAAATCAAGATCGGTATTCATATTTCTAATTTTTTAAGTACTCTTAATTTAATAAGTTCTCTTGGGTAAATAAAATCATATGTATACTCCATTATTGTCTTACGTAAATTCATTACGTCAAAAATAAAATAACAGATTACTACTGGTGGAAGTTCAACAATTTTTATCATTGGCGACAGATTCCTAATTGGCAACATCCGCCAGGTCTTTTCCCTTGGGTTGGGATTACCAGTACTTAATTTCCACCAATGATTTATACTTGGGGTAAACACTTGTTAATTTATGTAGAGGACCGCAGAAAAACAACCCCAAGATTAGGTTTTACAGGGGTTAGGGTAGAGAGCTTCAATGGTACATGAAATTCACGGCGTCGGGAAAGTTCCTTTCCATAACGTTTCTTACGAAGTTCATGTATCCGGAGAATGAAACTGCTTGAATTTTATACGGGATTGCCCTGGATATATCCGGGCCTTATACCCGGGATCTTTCAATCATTAGTCGGGCACTCTATCTATCAGAATACCATGCTAACATATTTTACTATCAATTCATTAATAAAGAACAATTACGAATTTAATACACCTATGTTTCTGGGATATTTATACTACATTTAATCACCAACTCGCCTCAAAGTTTAAGATGTGCGCATATTACAAGAATGATCAATTCAACCGTCGACTTCGATATATCAACGTAATATGTACAAACTTCATAGTTTGCTCAAAGTACTCCGAAGAAATTGCACCCTTGAGCACTTTTATCAACAATTACGGTAAAAAAAACTTCAGCAAAAACCTCTTAGGGACTCAGGTGTCGGTAGCTTTTATCTTTTATTGTTCTAACTGTCACCATTGTACTCAGAAACTTCTCTTTCCCATGATGAAAGTGCACTCTATTCCAAAAAAACACTTTCGCAAACTTCATAGAGCACGCTTTACTGGATTTTTTCCGTTGACTTTTGCGCATGGTATCAAGGTATTGATGAATTATAATGACTTAAGGCATCACACGAAATGAAAACCTGTGATCAGCTACGTTCAAATAAGTTCACGCAAACGAAGCTACAAAGTTTCCGTGAAGTAAAATGATGATTAAAATGAAATCGATTACTATTTCTCATGTCTACCCTTATATAATTTCTCGCACGTACTGTAGATAAAACCTAATATTTTATTTTTAAGAGAATATCACTTTTCCTTTCGATATGTAGCGTGCACACTTCATCACAATGAAAATGAGAGAGTTATTAAGATTATAATTTTATAAAGTATACTAATGCCATGAATGTGATCAGGATGATGAACCTGAAACAAAATGAGTAACTCTTTTTGAGCCAAGTAAATTTGTACAATTTCGAGAGATAATTTCCAATAAAATCAATAAAATATTCCACCTTTTATTAATTAAAATAAAATTGTGAAGAATTAGCCTGTACGTTCGTCCTTTCATACTAACTGTTGCTCAAGTACAGACATTGGGCACAATTCCTCCATATCCAGATTTTTGTTGCATACAGACGGATGAAAGTGAATCACAAGGAATTTTGTATGAAGTTGAAAAATTACAGGTATTTTTTCTGACTTTTAATAATCAAACCACTTTACTTTTCCACATAAACTTTTTAATTTTTACCACCCAGGTTTCGTTATAACATAACATCATCAGGTTATAACGAAACCTGGGTAGTAAAAATTAAAAAGTTTATGTGGAAAAGTAAAGTGGTTTGATTATTAAAAGTCAGTGTGAAGATTTTCCACCAAGTTACGCCAGAAACTGTTTTATTTAGGTATTTTTTCTTTGAGACTCATGAGTTCTTTCTATGTATATATGTATTCGAAAACTACAATTCACCCCTGAACCATACCAGTAGGCGGAAAGTTGAACTCAGGTACAGCATAAATAATTCTTTCTGTTTTACTTATTGACCCAGGGTCAGTACACACTCCCCAACTGACATGAATATGCGACTGTCTCCACGAAACGTAAGGCTTAGAAGAGGGTGAGTTCTACTCTCGCCTGACCAAACTTCCGAAGCAATTGGCGATCATAGGCCACCTATCAAAATAGGTCTTGGACTGCTACATCATGTCACGTCAACGCCCTCTTGTTTGCTCTAAATTATTTTTTTCTTCAGTTCCTGACACCTTCTATCACCCTTCATACCGTTATAAAAATTTATCATCTTTCTTTCTCTCAATCACTTAACTAATATTAACATATCTTTACAGCACCACATTCAGCACCCTTTCCACGTCCTAAAAATACCTTTTTATATCTTCTTCTTAGCAACCTTTTCCTTTATTCAATTTTCCCCCAGTGTCTACCTTAATTTTACCAACACATGCAAAGTCATCTGTTTATCGAGTTTATTCTCTCCGCTTACTTCGCCATAACCATATCGCAAATAAAACTTATCTATGCACATCTTCTTGCCTCGAAAAACAGTTTCGGATCCATATTGAAGTCTTCACCATTTTTTTACTATTTTAGTTGATTACCGTGAGCTTTTACAGATGAACGGAAAATTCTTTCTTCGAAATGCTACTGTGGCGATATTGGAAAAGAGATACCGTTGTAACGTTTTGCATATTTTCATTTTTGTTCCATCGCTGATCAAAATAAAATGCCTGCATACAATTAGGAAAGAGAGACACGGTTTCGTTAAATAAATATTATAAATGTAATTAAGTTCCTTTGATCATTAATATAATGTGCATATAACCAGAATTATTCTAATGGGATTGATGTTGGTCTGCATAATTTTCCATTTACTGGGTGGAGTGTGATTGGTAGATCGTAAATCTTAGGTTTCGTTATCTTGTAGGCAGATATCTGTATTCACTCCTCTTTATTTCAGCGAACAGTTGAAATGAATGTAACTAAGCAGTAATGCCTAAAATTAAGGTCAAGAATCGAATTCCCATATGAATACTGCTCATAATTTGGATGAAAAAGCTAACTTTATCAGTGGGGTGTAATGATATCTACTCCGCTGTCAAAGTCAAGCGTTTGTGGTCGAGAGTTAACACGAATACATTTACCAAACGCTTCGATTCAGAAGACTAAATCCCTCCCCGCAGGCAGACACGATCAAAATACACAGAAAAGGATTCTCTGTGACCTAAAAAATATCCCTTCAACTAGGAAAGTGTGCCCCAAGCACCTGAATGAGCCCAGCAATTTCATCCAATAAAATGGACGCGAGCCAGAAAGTTGAAAAAAGACTGCTTTGTTGCCACAGGTAACTTCTCGTCATTATTATACATAAAAATATTTTCCAACAACATATTAAAAATCACAAAACTAGTTCTAGTCCGATATTTACATTGAGTATTTCGCCGTTTCAGTGATATCCGTAGCAGATTGGGCCTACCAATTCGACTGAAGCAGTTTGCGTAACCTTTCAAATAGGTTCCGGGTAAAATGACTCACAAAAATATGGGACGCAGCTCAAACAATGTTGCATGTTTTGGCTACGTCCGCGGATAACCCATACACCGCAGTGAATAACTGAGATTGCAAGGGTGATCCGTCCCTCTTCCGACTGGAACCTCACCCTCTCTCTCTCCCCACCCAGTGTTCAGAACGGCCAAATAGTCAAACCGTACTTCCCAGCCCCATCTAACAGCCCAGCTAGAAACAGACAAACCGTACATCCCAGCCCCATCTAACACCCCAGCTCGAAACAGGAAGTCTAACTGCGAACTCAAGGCACGTTACTATACACACACTGTCGGAGCCTCAAAATAAACGAGTTTGGCAGGTATTGTCGAGCACACTTCCCATTCCTTTGAACTGGAAGGGAACGAAACCTTGGTCGTGTTTGATTCCATGGCATTGACGTAGCAGTATGGTAGACTAGAAAATATGTCAATTTCCATCGATACATTGGAAATGTTTTTAGTAAGCCGTTGCTAACGAAGACAACTTCGTGAGATTGGGCTACCATTGTATGTTATTTTTTTAATTTTTGCTCTCCGGACGCCTCGGGCGGTCTGTGAACTCCTTACGATTCCGAAAAACCCTGGGCTTGTCATCAAGCTTCTCAGGGTCCGAACCACCAGAGTAGAAAAAACCCTTATCCACGAAGTGGGATTCGAACCCGCGACCTATGGGCTAGCAGGTGGGTGCGTTGCCCACCCGAAAATGGGCCAGTGAATCAAATAGTTTACAATACTCCGTAGAGTGATTTTCAAGGCAACCGGATCTGGGTAATGCGATAACTGCGTCAAATTGGAAGAGTACCACATGCTCGAGGTACGTGTATCTCGCATGAAAACACTGTACGATATTTGATTATAAAATTTTTAGTCTTGATGCATCAAGAGGAGTGCCATTTATTAAAATATCGTAGATGAACACAAAGGCACAGATATGTTGATGGAAATCGGCCAATGTTTTTTTTTAACGAACAAAAATAGCATAATTCAAGTAAAGGAAGTTACTTTCACAAATAAGTGTTAGTTTTTGTAAATCCAAATTATTTTAGTTAAAATACAACGCTAAATTTCACACGAGTGAAAGGCATACGAGTGTGAGACAGTTGATTAAACGATTGCTTGCTCCTGTCATACTACATCCCGGTGTAATAAATTTCATGCACAAAAAGTATTTTAAATAAATTACATCCGGTGCAATATCAAGGTAAGTGATTGACATTGCGAAATAACGTGTGTATCAAAGTTCTCTCAAGAGAGCAATCTTTTTTGCGGCGCCACTGTTTGTCAAAGAGCACTTGATAAAACGAACGTAACAAATGGAAGAAAGACTTTCGCCCACGCCATGAGCTATCGTCGTTAAATTTTGTTTTATTCATCAATCCGTAGAGCTCAGATCCGATGTAACGGACGACATAAATCCCCTGATAACTCTACATGCACCGTATGGCAATCAGTTGACTGCCACAGTGACCTTCTCTCTATGTGAAAATGTTTAGAGTTGCCTCTTTTTGTTGAGTCTCGGGACTAAATTGTTACCTGCTGCTGCTCAGAATACAACTGGAGGCGAATTTCATGACCAAAGAAAAGAGTTCTCATAATATCCTTCTCTCCGTGGACCTTTGAAGATTTGTGCAAGTGTTGGCAAGAGAAAAACGCTATTTCCTGAGACTCAAAAGAGAAGCGGGTGAGGATGTCTACACCCAGACTTCGACGAGGAAAAGGATAATTGCGCCTTACTTCCTAGGAACTGCCAATCAGGGTGCTCCAGGCCAGCCAGCGTCTCCTATTACGATACCAGGCCCGCCAGCGTCTCGTACATAGCGGTCAAATTGGAACGAAGACCATTTCGACCTGAAGACGCCTATGGGAATGGGGACGAAACTGTTGTCAGACAAGCCAATCTACGCGTCGGTAATTCCCGGAAGCAGGATGGAACATTCGTCAGATAGACGCCGCGGACTCTTTTTGATTAATTAGTGAAAATTTTGTCTAAACCAGCTATAACATGTGTTATGTACCGATGATTTTTCGCTTCGAAGACTCATTAGCACCAAATTTTTGCAGAATAAAATGAGTTTAAAATCCATTAACGCGGAGGAAAATCTTAAAGAATTTCTAATTGTATGCACACAACCAGAAGTAAAGTTTGAAAGAGAATCGGCTATATTACGCCTAGCCGGAAGCCACCACTCTATATCGTTAAACATCATAAGCAATGGGCACCCTTTAATTAATATCGATGTTGCTCACCTTTTGCCTTAATGAAAGTAAAGGAAAGGATGAACAGGGTCTCCCAAGGTTAAATTTTGCGAATTAATCCCGGAATAGGTGAAAATTGTTCATGGGACGGTGATGTATTTATTGGGAAAAAATCTAATTATACGGAAAATCTTATTTGTTCAAAATACAGGTATGATAAATCACATGTACTTCTCACGTTGTTGCATTTCGAGGAGGGCATATTCAAGAAAAACACGGTTTTGGGTAACAACTTAAAACTTATAACTTCACTAATTTCTTCCAAACAGCCATATCCTTTTATACTACTTGATCCTCCATCGAATTCATACAACGTTTCCCACATGCTATGTTGTTCCTTAGATTTATAATACGCCTCGTCTTTAGAGTCTCTTTGACCATATTAGAGCCATGATTTTCTCAGTCAACCCCTTCCTCTCTCAAACCATTTTCTCTCATGTTCCCGATGATGTTTCACTCATTCTCTCTACATGAACATTCCACACCAGCACACTTCTTTCACACGTTTGTCTATTATTCTAACTTGCTCATTATTTACTCTATCTGCCTCATTTTAACCACAAACCCTTCTAATGTACACCATACCCTTATTTGAAATTTATGGCATGCTCTTTCATATCTCCGCTTCCGTACCATAATGGGGAGGAGGGACTTCCCTATATATCGTCGTATAGGGCTGCATTTTTTTGTACTGATATTACAAATGCACCATGAAATCGGAGATTTACATAAAACATATTTCTCCCACAGTCACCTACGATAATATCATCACAGATGTAACAAGGGAAATGCTGTGTTCAATACCATTACATCTACGAACCGTAAAGATAGAACTGTACCGTTGGAAAATAAAAGACGTAAATCTTATCTTGATTCTGGTTTCGGAAAAAAATCAATTATAAATAGCGTGACACTTATTAACTTCGAGCAGTACGCCGAAAAGGCCAAGACCGCCTAACTGCTGATGATAAATTTCAGCCATACGTGTAGCCAACGGTCACACGTTGGTGACAGAGAAATCGGACAATCTATGTACATTTTCAAAACATTAATTATCCTGGAGACTCAGCATAATTTTGATAAAAGCCTCCGGGTCCTCCATGAATACACCGGATCCTTCGAGCGTCCACCAACACGTCGTGGCCGACACCCATTTCTTGCCGTCAACGGGCACACGCCCCGCGAGATCTACACCGATGATGCCAAGATGCCTCGAGTTCGCGGGAGTTGGTCACAGCCTCGCATCAATATGGATGACGTTCCTGGAGGGCGAAATTGTGAGTTGTCCCAACGTTGAGTGGGAGCAAGAGTGGTAATAAGGCGCGGGGGTCGTAATGAGCCGTTCAATCCACGTACCGGCTCTCCCTCATCCGTGGGAGGCCTTCATGAGCTCCGAACTCGACGACAGAAATTGGAAGCAAAGCCCGCTCGAGACCAACTACGAACCTGACGTCGAGGTAGGTTCACCTCGGGTGTTTCCTACTAATAATTCTTGAAGCCACCACCCCCCACTGAAAATATTAAGTCTCTCTCCACAAATCGGCCATGGAGGTGGAGGTGGGTTCGAGTCTTGGTTGTGGAGGGGGAGGGAATTGTGGAGGAGGTAAAGTGCTTTCTCCCTCTTCCCTCGCGTGCGTCCGTTTCTCCACCGTTGCCAGAGAGACGGCAAAAAAAACACAGAAGGCTTGCAATTGAGGCACTTAGTATCTCCCACAATTCTCGTTTCTTTTTTTGCACTTCAAAATGTCCCTTTCGGCATCCATAGCATCATCATCGTCATCCCCAACTCAACCCCGCCTTTCCCAACCATTCTCCCTTCTCGTGCCATTTCGCCTCCTTCCCCTTCCCTCCCCCCCCTTACACGCCGCCAACACCAAAAACCACCACCCTCTCCCTGCCCATACCGCCGCAAGAACGCCACCGTCACGCTCCACATAACTCCCAGCTCCCCCCTCCACGTTCACCCCTTCCTCCATCTCTCCGATCCCCTACCACCTCCACACGCCTTCCGCACATCCTCCACTCGTCAGCCCGCCCTCCACGCCCCCTCCATCTCCGTCTGCTCCACTCTTCCAGCGAGCGGCCACGACACACCATCGCGGCTGTTCTCAATCGGGGGGTACGTGTACCCCCACGGGGTGCAATTTTTTTCCTTTTACTTTTTCTCTTCCACGGGCGGGTCGGGAGGTAGGCGGGGAGGGAGAGCGACAAGGGTGGAGACGACGCCGGCAATGCAGGCGGACGCGGGGAAATTTTATGGACGCCGCTCTGCTCCTTCCGCTTGCATGTACGCGCGAGCTGAAGGCATAATTAAAGTCTATCCGTGCCAAAAAAAATTTCAATTCACGTAACCTTGTTCACTCTTTGAGTGCGTACCTACGTTCCGATACAGATGCCACGAATAATGGCACCTAATAGTATTAGAGAATGATATGGAACAGTTTTAGAGAGATGATGCACGATGCATAATTAAATGAAAGGTATATTTACGCGTATAACCCAGTCGGCAGTAAACTCTAGTACTCGTACTTAAAAGGTATAATAAAAGTCTGTGCATTCATAACATTTTAATTTGATTTAACTTTGCTCCCTCTTTAAGTAAGTTACAAGACAATAGAGATACCGCGCATGATGGTACCGAATTTACATAGTCTTCAATGAAATAGCATTATGGTGGGAAGTCACGTGTATGCATACATATATGCATGCATATATTTAATTGTTTGATATATGAGCAGAGAGGTTCTTGCTAATATATATTATACATTTATATTAATTAGACTACATGAAATTGTTAGCTTCTATGATGTCATCTCAAACGGTTTCTGCATTAATGCGGTTAATTTGAATGCTAAAATTGCAAAGAATATGAAACTTCTTTCCATTACTCATTTTCCCTCAAACGGTTCAAGGATTGAAATTACATTATGTGACGACGGTAATCTCTCACTCTACTCGCCGCTGAGCCTGAAATATCGGAAAGAGTTTGCTACAAATCGGTTTCCTCAAAATATTACCTAATGTTTCCCTAAGAATTACTTTCATCATACATGTATTCTCCTTCTGTTCATTCATTTAAGCTTTCAATTCAATTGTCACTCTTAAATTCCGAATGCTTTTTAACCGTGAGACAACGAGCGACTTGTACTAGTATGTTTTTTCCATTCATATAAATTCCACCCTCTTAAATTTTAATGTAGATAAACTAATAAACGTAGTTTTGCTTAAAGTTTGTCCTTTCTGCATCCGAACAACCACGATCCGCAGGAAAAATCCATCTTCCTTCCATTAACGCCACAACGCTTCGAGGAAGTCTACTGGCAGTATCTGACTGATAAAATTTGACTTGGAAACCTCTACGACTCACAGTAATGTAATGAATATAATTTATAATTAATTTCACTCATCAGTGTTATACACAACGTACTCTTTAGCATTAACTGATCCAAAACGACCCATTTTTTTCAAAATAGGAAACCATCACGTAGGTTTTCCTTGCATGTTAACCACAGCATTTGGGAGTCAGGAAATAACATGCCTACTATACTTCATGTACAAATGAAATCAATGAATAAAACGTCTGTACTTGCGAGTAATAATGAATGTAAATTAATTTGATTAGGAAAGGGACAAAGAGGTCATACGCTGAAATTGTACTCAAACTTCCCCACCATTCATTTACTCGTCTTTTATGTGTGATCCTGTCATCCGTTTTCCTTATAACTATATCCATGTGAATGAATGAATATATTTTTTGCGTGTATATATATACCCTATACATATTTCTATATATATATATATACACACACACGTATATATACATACATACATACATACACGGCATCAACGGCGGCGGAGCGATTGAGATTCAAACGATTTTGCAGGAAATAAAGGAAGAACGGCTCCGCCGAAAGATTCTGAACTCAGCTGTGGAAATAATGAGACATAAGCATCTTGACCTTTCTAGGCAATAAAATTATTAGCGGTCAATGAACGGCGGGAAAAAAATAGAAGTTCAGTATCCTTGACATTGTCGACATTAAAATTTTCTCTGGTTGATGACATCCAAGCAGGAAATAAACAATCCAAGTGGCGTCATAAGATTACAGATTTATCACCAAGCGCGTGTCACAAGATATAAGGCCATTTAAACGGAGCCGACGTTTCTATTTACGCGAAGAGTGTCATCGATTTTCGATCACGGAATAAACCATTCTTCCGGTTGCGGGTGTGAGGGATACTTAACGCAGTTCATATCCAACCGAGATTTTCACGTCTAATCATATCTGCATGCGATTCGACGCCAAATACAAAATTGCCTTAGGGTTTACCACCTTCGTCTCCCGCAGACTCCGACAAGCCTTAAGGCATCTTTAGCACGCGGTAACAAAAGCGCTCGATTTTAATGGCGAACCTTACCTTAGGGGACTTCACGCACGTTTGGCGATCCTGGATCCACGAGCCATTAATTCTGAGATTGTATGGCCCCGGGGTCGTTTGAGGAAAGCGGGATTAGGAGCCAAAGCCATCGAGTCAGCGGTTAGAAATTACGATTAATGAATGCCTCTCCGAAGATAGCTAAACAACAGAATCAATGCAAAAGCTATAAATCAACCATTAACTACGTAAGGATGGTCAGAGGAACCACAAAAGATTACCTTGTGTTCTAATGATTTAAACATTGACACGGATTCATGAGATGGATCACCATGTTTCTAAAATTATCGAATTTCCACTTATTTTCCCTCTGTTCAGGGATTACTTCAGCTTCTAGATTTCAGCTGAAACGTCCAATTGTACACTAAGCTCCGTGTGCTCCCACACTTGAGTTCATACTTTACGCATCTACGCTTTATTTGTGAATTGGTGCCGGTTGTTCGCAGTGTGCAGTTTAACGTTTCATATCGTTCCCGAAGTCAGATGCATGCAGAGAAATGCGTAGCGCCCATGCAGAAATATAGATCGAAAAATGAAAAAAATCATTCAGGAAACAATTTCACCAAACAGGTCACCTTATGCAGGCAAAGGCATATAATCCCCAATTATGCATGTAATTGGGGTTATTCCATATCACATCGATTGTTATTATAGCGATGAAACTGGCGTGACCGCATGCTGGAACATCCAGTGAGCAACCTCCGATTCCGGTGAGCACGTTCATTACACAGTAATGAAGATATTGCATTCCAGGGGTTAGGTGTTCTACACGGTTAGAACGGAGAACAATACAACTATATATTACAGATAATGACAGTCGGACTTCAAAGTCAGTCGCACTCCAAAGTCAATCAATAAGAAGAAAACTAGGATTATGGCACGCGGAGGAGAGAGACCGTATGCTAGAAGGATTGAAAAGGAGCAAGTAAAATTATTCGCACCACGACGTGGGGTGAAGGTAGTTCGATGGACATTGCGGAAGAGTTCAGACTAAAATTCTTTCACGATGAAAAGACAATTACAGATTTAAAAAAAATTTACTCTTATAGAGAAGACAGCGGCAAGCGGAAACGTTCGAGTAGTGTTAGGAGCTCTCATGGGAGACGCGGTGCGAGGCTAAAAGTGGTGCTGAAGGTGGATTCAAAAGATCAAAATACGAGATGACACTGAAAAAGCTAAAGTGCACAGAAGAGTGGAGGCGAAAGGAGGCGACATGGAGCGCTAAACGGAAAAGGAGGATCAGGCGGATTTCATGAGTGGCACACGCATATTCCTAACTCTCCCACGAAAGGTTCCACTTCATTCATGCCGCCACATGGGCGTCAGGCAGGGTTTTTTTTCTACCAGCCAATAAGGCTCCCATTGGTTTGTAATATTATGTAGAATTTTGACTTCGGGTAGATCAGATGTGATGCAACCTATCCTTGCGATCGCGGTGTGTGCCATGGAAAGTTGATTTCTTTTGTCGGTCTAAGTCGCATTCAATGCCTTCAAATTTCTTAGGGTGGTTTCACCCTAATATATATATATATATATATATATATATATATATATATATATATATATATATATTAGGGTGAATCCATAAACACAGTAATCAATCCGAAGTTCTGTTTGATAGGTGATGGTAGAGATCACTCAGTGCTGAGCCCGACGGCGTGTGAAATTCACACATCAGATTAGGGGGGTCAGGTAACAGACAAACATATATATATATATATATATATATATACATATATATATAACAATTTCATCTTTGTCAGCACTGAATTTAGATTCTTTTTGCAGTCTTCGGGAGAACAAAAAAAATTCTTTTAGGTTAATCGTGCCGGTAGAATTCGAGCTTTCCTTTGACACCCAATCCATGATTACTAGTAATCATACGACTCTTACATTTTTCTCGCAAGAATTTTCAATGAAACAGAAAAATTTTACTTTTATGTTGTTCAAGCCGTAAATAGGCCAATCAAAAGGATCAGAAATTGCCAACGCGTAGTCAGGGCAAGGTCTAATCTACGCGAAATAGACGCTCTCTTTATCTTTTTCATTTGAGAATTTCCCCACTATAATTTTGGAGAAATTTGATATTGCAAACAGAACGGAGGAGATTAATGTGAGAGAACGTCGCAAAAGGGAGACCACGGGCCAAATAAGTGCCTAGATTAAATAAAAAATATCTTAGACGGATGAGGCATTCGGGTCATAAGAGAATTACCAAGGCACAGGGTACAAATAGACAATTGCAGTCCGCCAGACATTGGATCAAAAGACTAATGAATGGATGACCCCAAACCCGTGGAAATGCTTGACTGAATGAAATGAAGGCTTGACTGCACGACTCCTGAATGAAATTTGCTTCATGCCATTCCGTCCTCCGTATTCCCCAATGCTTAACCAATCTCCATGGACAACACTGCTTTCAAAAATCATTTCTTTCTCTGCTTCGCAAAGAGCAATATAAATGCAGGACGGTGTGCTTCCAGGTCATGAGAAAGATAACATTAAACAGAAAAACAACCGAGGAATAGATAATAACGACTGAATGTAACATTATATTTGTGGATTCCTCGAGATCACCACGAAAATGTGGCGAAGTCCACGCAAAGCATTGTCCCATTTGAAAATACGATAACAAAAAGTTGAGTTTCCAACCACTGATTTTGAGAAAATATGCGTTTCATCGTTCCACAATTATTTTTCAAGTATTTTTTTTTAACAACCCTTATACGCTAAACATCTTTACGCTGTCATAATGTGTATGTAAATACACTACATTTACTTTATAATGGTGGCAAGCATCAGGCATCATAGTAACCCCTTAAGAAAGGGTTACTGGCCTGTTTAGAATTCTGAAAGCGAACCTGGCGCATTAATAGGCTTTGGATTGGCTTGTGACTCGCTGGCAAATGCGTTCAGAACGAAATTAATAGGGTTTGACAAGGAGAATTGGAAGAATGACTGCAGAGAGAGAGAGAGAGAGAGAGAGAGAGAGAGAGAGAGAGAGAGAGAGAGAGAGAGAGAGAGAGAGAGAGAGAGAGAGAGAGAGAGAGAGAGAGAGAGAGTGAACGACGAAATCATTGCCGAGAATAAAAGTGAAAACGCAACGGAGAATTCTTATGAAAGATGACAATAAAGATGAATTGGCTGAATGAGTGAGAGAGGCGAAATTAAAGTTCGTCGAAATTGCGTGAGAATATGAAAAAAATAATGTCCGTCTACGGTAACAAAAATAGCAAAGCATGAAAAAGTGATCCTCAACACATTACCCATTGCATGGAAGTAAAACTTGTGTATGCCCGAATAAGCTTTAAATGTCGATTAAATGCAGGAAGTATGAGGAACTTGAGGAGGGTATGTGGCCAATAGGAGAGAGATTGGGTGAAGAGTGAGTCACGAAAAAATCTGTATTTGTAGCAGTGTGAAAGGAGTGTGCAACGCTGGATCCGGGACCTTTGATCGGTACCCAGGCACTCTGATGTCTAGGCAACCAAGGCGCCCTAGGGCAGGGTTATTACGAAGAATATAGAGAAACAGACATAAGTTTCCCGTCAGAAACGAAAAATCGGGATTTTTAACAACTTCTATCCCGAAAAGGTATCAAATTCCCTTGGCCCATTACATGATTTCAAGCGCAAGTAACTTAATGGAGCCAGGGGAGGAAGGAGGATATGGGGAGGGCGCGTGGGTCGCTGTGACCTCAATTACCGGTCGCGTCGAAAAAAATGAGGGCACCATCGACTTCGCGGACGGAAAAACGGATGAGCGTACTTATAATTTAAAGTAGTATTTCTCACAGCCATAGTTTGACGTAGACATGTCAAGTGTAGTCCTTTTGGCAGTTTGGAGAGGGCAGCTCGAAGCAATTTATTCACTCAAGTGAGCTAAGAGAATTAACTATTCATTACCGCCGGGAGTGAAGAGTTCACAATGAACTCGTCTGCTCCGTAGTTCTCCGCTGGGCGCCTCCGCTTTCAGTTCACCGGTGACCCGAGTTTATCCGAGCACGAACGGCTTGCATTGAATAATCCGATGGCTTTCTCCCCGATTTAGTCTCCCGGTCACTCAATATTTCCTTCGCAGTTTAATCCTTGTTCACGCTATGGTTCCACCTCCTTTAAAGAATACGTCTTCCACGCTATTGTTTCCTTACTTTTACAGTTCATACTCGTGAAGTTATAACTGCAGAAATTATTTCTTCGATGGATTTCCGAAAATTTCTATCCAAGGGCGGAATAATTGAGAACTATGAGATTTCGCGAGGCGCTATTTGGGCGCTTGAGTATATATTTCGTCGCACGACTACGGCAAATTAAACTTTCTAGTAAGGGTAAAAGTTTCTTTCGGTGAATTTTAGATCAAAATTGGTAAAATCACTTTAACTCTATATAGACCGGAAGCTTCATTTGAGAATAAACCGTCGGGCTCCAATAAACCTCTGTGGCCAATTAATGCTAATTTACAATGTACGAATGCAGATAAACCGTGGACTGAGTCAGGATGAAAAATCGTGGGGAGAAAGAGGGATTAGCAGACGGACGCGGGAATAGGAGGTTTGCGCAAGTTTTAAGGGCGTTTAGCGTGGGGTGGAGAGCGTTCTAAATTCCAGCGGCGTTTGGAAGTGGGGGAGACAATATGTCGGTAAAACTGAGCTATGTCTGTCAATAATCACTTCCATGAAATGGTAATAATTTAATACTCCAAATTCCGCAATCCAATCACTCTCTTTCTTCATCTCCCTCTTCCTCTTCCGCTTATTAATTTAACTTCAGTTGCAATCATCCAGATATGAATGATGGGGGAAACAATTACTAACTTCATGGCGAAGGAATATGTAAACACGAAGAGGTACTGTGAAACAGGAACGAAGTGAAGAATTACGTAAATGTCAGTGATGACGATGACTAGGTACTTACTTAGGAATGGTAACTGGTAGTAGCGTAAAACCAAGGTGGTCAGGAATATCCAAGAAAACATTTCCATGTATTTTCATTATTCGTCCAAAAAAATTAGGCAGTTCACTAACACCACGAAACTCGCAAATGTTGTTGCTCTTTCTCTGCATTACACAAAGGTATAATGCAGACTATTTAC
Source organism: Hetaerina titia (assembly GCA_037158775.1). NCBI lineage: Eukaryota > Metazoa > Arthropoda > Insecta > Odonata > Calopterygidae > Hetaerina > Hetaerina titia. The sequence goes on along the minus strand of CM073779.1, from coordinate 66,948,071 downwards.
CCAAGACTTCACTAAAATGAGGGAATAAAAACTTTTTATATGCTCGTTTAGTAGGGTTGCTTGACATTCACATGCCTCTCTCTGGAAGGTTATTCCGGATGATTTGGAAAAAAAGAACAAACGGACCTGGAACAGGAACCTCTCAGGAAATGTAAACAGCTTCCAAAGAATATCTTCGTTTGCCACTCGATTAAACTAGGATATATATTAAATTAAAATAATGAATAGCAAGGATAAATTTACATTTTTAATAAAGACATATGATACAAAATATTTCCACTAAATAATGCTATTATTATTCGCGTAATAACATTTAGGGATCGCGCTGTTTTCCTAATATAATCACCATTTTTGCAATTTATTTGCTCAAAATGAGAAAAATTATTATAATTACATTTCAAAATTGGCTCTTCATATCCCTTGAAGTTAATTCCCTGAATTCAATCGATCGCGACGTTCTCCCCCAAATTTTCCCGTTTCCCCTGGTGATGGTCACCCTGGAGCCTCGGTTAATCTGGCTCTGAGATACCCAGGAATTTTAGGAGAGCTTCATTTTTGCGAATGTTCAACTGTTTCAATTACATTTAATTTTGTCGTATTATATTATATATATTTATTTGTGAACACTGCTGTATTAAAGCATTTCAATGCAAGGAAGTTCGTCATGGGCAACTTAATCCCTGGAAAAAAGCAAGTGCTTAGTATCTGTCGAGGTTTTAAATTCATCGAAAAATTATTCCTCTCACGACGGACCAAGTAATGCCAGAGATTTTCCGGATGGAATTAAGGCTGAGATTCGGACCATTTTGAGCAATCCACCCTAGCATTCGTGTTAGAAAATTTTCCCAAACCATTTTATTGGTCGCGAAAGCATTAAAATTGTATACGCAGTGGACAGTCAATTTTTCATCTAACACGCAAGAATGATAGAGCGAGAACCGTTAAAACAGTCATATTAAAGATTTTCTTATTTGATGGAATCTCACAGTCGCACTTATTAGCAAGGACGACGAAGGGTACAAAAACAACGGATTAACTTGAAAACACGTTAAAATAAGCTCCATTCCGAATGATGCCGGCCGCAGACACGATGCGTCCGTTGCGCTGTGGTCGGAAAGCAAACCTGGAGAGCTTTTTGTACAAAATTACTTGTTCATGCGGATTCCGAGTCTTAGCGAGTACACTACAGAGGGTTTCCAATGTGAGTTGGAGGCAACCGCTAATGCACCAGGGGGTGGATTCGAAATTCGTTCCCCCTTTACCCGACTCTCCGTTTTCTTGCCGGGGATGTGGGCAGTTTCACCAAGGATTTCAATAAATTGGTTCACTCGGCCACAAAAATAAAGACGTCGCAGGGTTGACAAAATGGTGTGCACTTCGGTGGAATACTTAATGTTCAGCGTGGGTATGGGCATGTCATCTACACTTCGGAAAAGTTCTTCCTTGATTGCTACGTTAGTTGTCAAAACTCCGGGGGATCCAGGGACAGCACGGGGCCGATACACTTAGGAGGCAAAGAGGGGCTCTTCCCCTAGTATTTCTTCAAAAATAATTTTACATTGTTCAGTCGTCGATACTATGGACTTGGAGAATGTTACCAAAGCAATCATCAAGGTGATTTTTTTGCGTTTTGAGGGTAAAATATCTTTTTGTGTCGCAGCCGTTTGAAAATAGTAATGCGGTAATTGAAAAATATGAGCCAGATCTTCCGTCTTCATTAAAAACTATTTTTAGTGCCTTTATTTTTTGCTAGCTATCACTTACAAGGTCACTAGAAATAATAGGGATATTTTTTTCAAGCAAATTCTGCATTTTTTACGCACTGAACATGTATCCACAGTGTCCTTTACATACCACTGAGTCAAATTTTCCCTATTACGTACGTGGAAATTGATGAATGACGACAGTCAACTTGTCTTTCATTCCGAAGATTGGTAGTATTGGATTGTAGATCTCCATTCTTGCCTACATGATGCTGATTGTTTTACGAGTGCGTATTCTTTGATAACTCTTCCATCTCTCTTGGACACATAAAATCTCTCTTGCTTCTAAGATCATATTATTTGCTTATGTCTCCTCGTTTGACGTAGTGCTCCTGTTTTTCTTCAATGAAGATATATTTTTTAATCCGCGCAAATAAATCGAGTGAATACATCATGCCCTGCTTTTATATCTACGAGGTATTATAGCTAACATTGATAGCAAATCCGACACTTGCATGATACATATTGAATTTGGTTGAAAATTGGCGAAAAATTCAAGAAATACGGTCATCTCGTATGCCTTCCCCTTCTTCATAACAGCTATAATAGGAGCTGCAGTCAAATGATTAAGGCGTATCTCTTGAAACGTGGTACTTAAATGATCATGCCGTCGAACGCGTGCAACGAACACGACAAAAGTGAAATATTAAGATTGGAATATTATTGCGGAGCAAACTACGGATCGGATGGCTACATTTTCTGGCTCGAAAAGTCATCGACATCACTAGTTTTCGGCAAACGTTTTGGATATGCAGCAACCGAGATGATCGATCGAGTTCAAGGTGAGAAGTGACCAAGTAGTGCGCGGATGAGTGGGGAAAGAGAAGAGACTACGTGTGTAATGTGACGCACCACGGAAACGAGGAAACATGCCTTTGCCACACCACGGGACACACAGTATTCTTAAGTAGTGAAATGGAAGGGGGAAGATATGGGAAGACCTACAGGAGAAGGAACAAAGCAAGAATGTTTACGGGGGAAATTAAGACAGGTGTGGGGAAGACGGTGGGAAAAGGAATTAACGTGGAATGGGGGACAGCGAAAGAATGGCGCCGTTGGGGTGGGGGGAGGAGAGTAGGTAGCGGAGGTGGAGCGTAAGTTAACAATCCCGAGAAGAACGTCACTTTGTCACCATCGGGTGCAGAGTGACGGTGTACGATCGGAGATTCGGTGGACCCTTGGGCTCACCAAACCGAGAAAAAAAATCCAATTACCCACTTCCATCCACGCAAAAACCGAAGAAGTGAACTTCATGGCTGGTATCATTTTGTCATCGCACGTGCTGTGAAGCACTACTATTAATAGATACTGTTACTATTAAAAGATGGTCGGTTTTTTTTCCGCTTTGGAACTCCCGCAGATTAGCTTCACTGAACAATGGCCTGCTTTTGCCGTGCGGCCGCAACGAGGAAGACAATTGTTGAGCCTGGAATTAATTCGTGACGAATGGAGCGAGTCACAAAATACTTATTACGCTCGTCAGTCGAAAATTATTGGAGTGGGTGGAGTTCGCCGAAATGCATGAAACCCGTTAAAAACGCATGTGCTTAATGAATTGCTGAATGGGTTGATCTCAAATAACATCGGGGAAACGTGCACGGCGGATGTGGCCTAACACACATCTCATGGCGTTTTTAAACGTACTCATGTTGATGGAGTCCACCAAAAAGAGAAGTTATTTAAATTCCAATCGACGTCAAGGTCACCCAAAAAATATTTACATCCCACTAGAATTAAAAGGCAGCGTAAAAAAGATGCCCACAATTCGCCTTTCCGTATTTTGTTTTTTTTCGGCGATATTACGTTTCGTGCTATTTTTTCCCTTTTAACCCTTATGATTAGCGTACAGTATTTCAGGAATATTAAAATTAAAAAATATCCTGGAAATAAACTAAAATAATAGAACAGGGAAATAGCCCCTTAATTAATTTTATATGCTGTATGAGCTGCAATGCATTGAACGATAAACTGTGCAGGAGCATTAATTTAGCGGTTTAAAGATTAAAATAACTGCGCCGCAAGGTTTAAATTAATGAAAGTATGAAGAGATGCTTTATTAAGTATTAATAGGTAAATCTTTGTTTTCTTTCAGAGAGAACGTAATAATTTTACAATAGGAAATACCGACTCAGAACAACCCTCAACAAAATGTATAAGGGTCTGAAAAAAATTCCAAGCGATTTTCATCAATGCGATAAATTCATCCTCCCAGAATTTATGCATTTTTTCATTTTATTCCGATTGTTATTTTGAAAAAGCATAGCAGTTTTGGGTTTGAATATCGTGTTAAACGATAAATATAACTACATAGGCGAAATGAAGCTCTTTTCACGCCATTCATCCAGGTGAAAACGTAAGCAAGCTTGCCATTAAGAGAGGAACGATATAACGAACGGGCATTTGAGATGGATCGGCTCTACAGCTGAATAATAGCACTAATATGCTCCTGATATTCTGAATATCTAAACATAGTTTTATCAAATGGCAGATTTTATAACCTGGCTAATTTCCTTGAAATTAGTCCTTAAAAAATGGGGACATATAACATAGGAACTCACGGACTCGGGTGCTTTATTCAGTGAAAAAGACAAATGAAAATATGAGGGATTACCCTAATTATTTAAAAATATTATTTAACGGATTTCATTTTTTTAATTTTCCAAGCTTTCTTGGGTATTGTGCGTGTTTAAAAGGCCAACATTTTCGGATTACTCATCTTATGAAGGGAATAATTTGAACTTTGGCTCATAAATGTTCAAAATTATTGATGGGTTTCTCAGGTGAAACTTAGTGTTCTGTTGACCATCGTCTGTCAAAGAACCATGAAAATATTTTGACTATGGCATACGGCGGAAATCACATCCAGATAACTTACCAAATAACATCCAACAAATGTTTATGAAGTATAATTTGGTATTTTTCCATAAGAAAAGAATATCGCAGTCTTCTGAAATAATTAAAGCTTCCTAAACAACGGTAAATCAAATTCCACGATTGGGAATTAATCTCTTTTATAAATTATCTTCCACCACTATAAGTAACATCGGAGAACATTAAAATGATATGATTTAGACCAACAACATTTACCAATTTAATGAACGGTATTAAGAAACATTTATTAGATAGGGTTCATTGAAAGTGTGCTTATGACCTTAAATCCTCACGCAATAAAGACTGAAAGACATTGGCTATGCAAAATAATCATCAAGCATTTACGGTATTCATTAAATAAATAGGTGTTCAATTTTTGTACAAATAAAAGGTTTAATTGAAGACCACATTTTCGATGTGGATACATAATTTTCAAGTGATGATGATGTGTACACCCTGAAGGCGATCTATCCATGTTGGAACCTGGGTCGTCAAAAAAAATTTCATTTTTAGAAAATAAATGTTTAAGTTTGAACTCCTCCACATATCGCTAGAATCATTGGAATAAAGTTGCTAGTCATTCCGACGGCGTCCATTCTCACATGCACAAAAATGTTCATCGAGTTGTTAAAGATCCACTAAACTCATTTAGCGTATTGTCCTATTCCCGCCGTCATGCAATGGATGTATGTAGATCGGATCGACGCTGTGGTCAATGCACTCGCATTCCACGCTGAGGAGCCGACTTCCTACCCTTCGGGGCTTCCGCAGGCCTCCGGCGTTCGCCCAAGGCATTACGAGCACAGTTGAATCCAAGGTAGCTTATAAAATTCGTGACTTGATGCTACTTTTGGCTAGAATGGGAAAATGCTTTCCCGACGCCTGCTCACTCCCCGAATTCCCTCCTTCAATGGTCCCGCCTCAGTATAACACCCCAGTTCTTTCTTTTCAATGACCCAAAAAGGTTAGCGCTAAAAACAGTGAGCAACCGCTATGTGGAACAATCATAACCTTTCACTATTATCAACATTTCTCTCAATTTTTTCCGAAATGGCACAATTCACACTAGGTATAAAAAAGCAGCCATTATTCCGTCGTATCAATCCTATACACAGACATAGATTTAAAATTGTCGACTAAACCATGTTGTTGAATATCGTTTTCACCCAAGGCTCCTTTAGAATTTAAGTTTTTTTATCATTTAAAACAAAACTCCTCATATTTTCACACTGCAGGAAAACAAAACGGTGACTAATGAATTAATCCAGTGTTTTCACGCGCTTCCCAAACTTGCCGCACTGCGGTCAGATCGCTCCACATAAATAGTAATCCAGGCGAGGAACAGTGAGAACCTTGAATTTCATCCGAAGCTTACGTGGGCCTCACACGAGAGCCACAATTGTTACCATAACGAAATATCCCATCCACGTTCCGGAAGGGGGAAAAAATCGAAACCTTTTGGGGCGCGGGCACAAGGAAGGAGGGGTCGATTCCATTGATGTCGTTGTTCCTACGCCACCGCGACGTACACGCGGGGTGGGAGAGTGTACTTTCCCCCCCTTTCCACCGGCCCCCGCCGTCCCGATCCCCGCCCTTCCCTTCCCGACCACACGCGCCCCTTGTTTTCATCCGTCCATCGAGCAATCTCCTTATTTATGCCCGCTTTCCCCGAGAAGGGGGCTCCCATTAGAGAAGGGGCGACACCAGCGCCGGCCGACTCAACCTCCCACCGCTCTCTCCCTCCCCCGCCATTCCAGCCGTCGAGCGCTCCCGTCTTGGTGCCTGCATGCGAGGCCGAGTGCTCGTGCACTCGCCGACGCTCGCGTTTTATCATTTGGAAAAAGCAGGAAGTGAGTGAGAGAGAGAGAGCTTGGCAACATTTTGATCGTCACGGGCAAGAGAATTCCATCTTCCTGAAAGAGGAAAAAATAAGCGACCATATGATGTTGATGATGCGGTTTCTCACTCCGTACTCATTTCCCCCTGCAGCATCTCATTCCCAATTTGGTGATCGTTTTTTCGAAACGTGACTTTTTCAATACAGGCGAACAAGGGAGGGAACTCCATGAATTACTCGTGTCGTGTCTCATTCCGGAGCGTGGAGAAAGACACACATTGAATGACTGGGCCGGAACACACTTGGCGGAATTAATTATATAAATCCGCAAGACGGATTTTGAGGGGTTGCGGTTGCCTAGTGGGGAGACATTTTGGTCC